>JAHDVE020008668.1:0-18717 GCA_022606495.2 Halesus radiatus | reverse complement strand
GGAAGAGGGATCAGCCTCAAGCTGGAAGGAGAGATCCTGGAGGAGAATGGTTTGTTGTTTATGTGGTCCACTAGCGATAATAAATAGAGTAAAAGAATAGACCCGAGAAGCAACAAGGATAGTAGTAGTCTTTGGAACGAATACGATGACATTTTAATCGATTGCAAATCCACTCTCTTAGTTGTATTTCGAGTGGATCCAAATATAGAAAGACCATATCTGATGTTTCCACCAGAATTATAAATTACCAGAAACTGAAAAGAAAAGTATCTTTTATTTTTATGTATTATTCTTTTTTTTTCAAGTATCACGGGAGACAAAAAAAAAAATTATGGTGTATTTTCTGTAATATCTCATAAAAAAATCGAATATAAACATTTCAGACATATAGTCATTGTTAATCATTGGTTTTTTCATTTCTTGAGTGCCTTAATAGCATAATATGCAAATATTCCAACGTTAGCAAGCACACACAAGAAACCTCCTGCTGCACCCACTCTCCTCCAGGCGTTTTTAGCACCTCCTTTCTTTAAATAAAAGGTTCCATAAAGAGTCCTATAAATTATTAAGAGGTATGGATATGTTTTTTTTTCAAATTATATGTCTGTTTTTTTATTCGATTTACCTCATCAGAATATAGAGTCCTCCTACTGCTGAAGCAATCTTGGGTTGGTACAATCCAGCAAACAGCAGCCCTGACAAAACTATGGGTAGCTGCTAGAGATAGTTCAAATGGACCCGCTGGTGGACATTGAAGGTGTACCAGTCTTTGTAAGAAAGCTTATCGCTGTACCTTCCGCTCCCGGTGTCTGGGTAGCCACCCTCCTGTATTCTCTCCTCGAGTTGCTGCTCGTGCAAATCTCCAAACTCTTTCTCGAGGAACTCAATAGGGAAATATTTTCTTCTGGCCTTGCCCACGGACATAGCGTAATACATGACATGGAAGTTAATAGCCAAGCCTGTCGCCAAGACTAAAGGATAGTGTTTAGGAATTACCAACAGATCCATTTCAAAAAAAGTGTATTGTTAAATATGTATTATATTTTATTATTGTATATTTTATTAAACAATTTAATAGAGAATCTGATAAAAAAGCAGGAAAAAATAAAGTATGTTTAAAAAGATATATCTATCTAATGGTATATTTGTATCACATTTCTTATCATAGATATATGCATTATATATCTTATATATATCTGTTGATTGAATTAAATTTTATGAAGAATTTATGCTATTATATTTAGAAATAACAATAATAATTCGCATACATTGACCATTATAATGTTAAGAAAATATGGACTGAAAACGTAGATCTCCGCAATTATTTAGAAAACTCACATTTAGTATATATAAGTTATTTTAAAACAATAGAGATAACTATCGTGAAACTTAAACACTAGCGCAACTTACTTCACAAACAATAATAATAAACAAATATATACATAAACCTAGTAAAAGGAAAATGAAAAAAAGCAAACAAGATATATTAGATGTAGATATAGATATTTGTAGACATTAAAATATTTTATTATTTAAATGATGAATAGTGATAAAATGTTTATGTGTATGTCTTTTTTTATTATTATTGGCTTCATCAAATTAATTTTGTTTTGTTTTCTATTATTAGTATTTTATAATTAATGACACAATTTTATATAATTTATAAAAAATATAATATTTTCATATCAATTAATAAATTGATATCTACTAATATTCAATAAAAATTTATCGACCCTTAAATAAAAAATAAAAAAAATGTATTTTATCCAACATAAATCTAGTCTGGAGCACTCTCCTTATCCGACAAACCTTCTATTCGTTAAATATGACCACATATTTAACTTCCTCTTTTCAAAGCCTATCACCGACATGATTCGATTCATGCCGAGTCCTGAATTGTTTGCTCTCAGAGAATACTGTTACCGAGATGCAGAAGGATAGTTTCTCAAAAGATATTACGAGCTCGATGAAGTAGCAGAACGAATAGTTATCCTTGCCTGTAAAATACTCTTATTTTCTTTTGTTGTCTTTTTCAATATATGATCTACATATATATAATATCATTTTTTTAAAAACATAACATTATTTAAAAAGAGATCCATCATCCCCCACAGTCACGACCTGTCTAAATACCCACCTTAACACACCATACTCCAAGGGAATTCGTGACTAAGAGAATAAAAAGACACAAAAAGTTTTGGAACAAATTACAGTAGATTTAAAAATAACAACATGTAGAAATTTCAAGCTAATTTTTGGACGAAGATCACTCTCAGATCAATGATTAATAAGAACCACAAACTCACAATCCTCATAATAATAATAATAATTAAAACCACCATCATCACAACCACCATCAGCATCAGAGCTTTGATTCAAGTGTATATGATATTTATGAAACAAAGGAACATGCTAGTGGCAGCAAAATAACATCTAATGCTTCTCCACTTCCTAGCAATGCTGGTCTTGCTCGGATCGTATCACCCATTTATTTGTAATCCGATTTCTGTGAAGTTGATCAGGTCTGGGCAAAAGAAGATGCAGTAAAACATCTGATTTGCGACTTCGATGATATTGATATGATTGCGGTACTGAGCCAGTACGGTCGGCTCAGGAAAAAGGAGAAGGAAAAACAGTTATAACCGAGGAAGCGGGGAGGACGTGAATCTTCTTCCTACATCAGTCCTTCAGCCAACCGAGGAGTCGCTTCTCCACTCAGCAGACTTGCAGGACTTGCGAATTCTGGCATGAAAAGATCTTATGTCTTTGGCCAAAACCTTAATAATCATAACCCAGTCATTGAATAAGAATAACCTCTTCCCAGCTCGCACAACAATAAGAACATAAATATGAATCGTCAGCCAAGTCGACTAAGCGATGTTATTGCTTCAAAAAACGGTGGTCGCTCTCCAACCCAGTCACCGGCGCCTCGTTTAAGTAGCAAAACCAATGAAAATAATATTTTTCCGATCGAAAGAGTGCCTTCTGGGGAAGAAAATATAAAAAGAAGTTTGATCTCCAAGTAATTGTATGAAAGGCTAGCACGTCACTAAGAGAAGAGAAAGATTACCTCTCCAAGCCATGAAATACAGCCTGATAAAACACCTCAAATGGGCAATAATAATAATATTAATAATAATAGCAATAATAACAATTTAGTGATAACGAATACGTTTTCGCCAACAACATGTAACCAGAACTCAAAATCATATTAGTTTTTTTTTTTACACTTTTATTTAGTACTTTAAATGTTTAATAGTCTGATTAATTTCTTGTTATTTTTTTATTGATTAGATCGTAATTCTGACTTTGATCGAATTCGCAAAAAAGCAATAGCACTCCTGCAGCAATAGCGAACTATACTGTATGAAGGGAATGTGTAGATAAATTCAAGTGGCAACACTAACAAACCAAGACCCAGTCCTCGTGCAGGATCGCCAACTATTTATTCATTTTAGAGAGTATCAAAATGAAATATTAAAAAAAAAACAAGGAATAGATTTAAATAAATTATACCTATAATTATATATTTATACATCTATATATATTTTTTAAACAAACAACCAAAGCTAATTATATTTTTCTTCTCCTTCTAAATAAAGTAGAATTTTAAGACTATTATAATACTTTATAAATCAGATCGAAGATTGAACCAGGATAAAAAAAAAACAGAATATATCTTGTCGAGTACCACTCCGCTTTAGAGAAAATAAAACAAATTTCATTCATCATTTGTAATCATTATATGTAACATAATAGTAACGATAATGATGAAGGATAATATTCGTATGTAATAAATATTCAGATGATTCCCATTCTTATTTAAAAAAAAAAAATATAAATTATGACTATGGCACATTAGAAAAAAAAAAATATATATTTTTGTTAAAACTGTATGTTTTTTGTTTATTTATTAAGATATCATATTGTTAAAAAGGGAAAAAAATGAAAAATGAAAGAAAAATGGATTTTTATTATCATGTGCTGTAGTTAGATACATTTTTTTAAAGTTAAATAGTAAATATTACCTGCTAACCTTTAAGATCACTCGAATCCATAAAGATGTTGAAAAACAATAGTCAATCTATTCAAAGAAAATAGAAAATAGGGAAATTTAACTTATAAATTATTTATTTAAATTTATTATAACTAATTATGATCTATCAAATGAAAGGAAAAAAAAAATGAAAATTCGAAAACTATTTAAAAAATTGATCAGATAACGTAAAATTATCATTAAAATTAAATCCACCTCAACTTTAAAAAAAAGTTCTTTAATATGTTTTTTAAAATAAATTTCAATTCAATTAAAACTTGGAAATAGAACTTATCTAAAATATAATATATATATATAGATATCTTTTAGTAAATTGTTATATTATTATATTAATATCTCTATATTTTCTAGAAAAAAACATGTTATTAAGAATAAATAATAAATAGAACATAATGTTACTTGTATATTTTTTGGCAATCCTAGGCCTTGCGTAACTCGCGAATGCTCAGTTAGTGACTATACTGTCAATACAAGATCCTCTTGTCCCTGAATTCATCGATGGATGCCTTGTATATAAGGATGATCAGGTTTGCCAACAATGCTAATATCGTAATTACATAATACACTTATACAAACCCCGATATCGATCTCTCTCACTACTTATGTTTTTGTTATTATATTTCATTTGTTCTCCCCATATTTATTATTACCTTCTTTGTTTGTTTATTTTATCCATTTTAGCTTTCGAATTACTGGATGTGGGCAAATGCAACTATATCGGAAATACAAACATCACAAACAAACTAAACAAGAAATGTTGTCTGACTTTTAAAGATGGAGGAGAGTGCGCCTCTTGTGCTCCAGGCCTGTTTCTTGAGGACGGTGCCTGCAAACACGCGGGTATTTTGGGCTGTCTTCAAAAGGATAAGGATGTTTGTCTAAGATGTGCGAGAGGTTTCCAAAAACAAGACAATCGCTGTTACCTCGCTGTCAATCATTGCAAGCAATACTCTGGAGGGATAAACAAGACGACCCACCATCTCGTGTGCGCCAAATGCAACGAAGGGTTCAGTCTGAGTAGGGACGGAATGGAATGTTTGCCAACACATATTCTTGGCTGTGAAACCCAGTCAGATAATAACAAATGTCTCAAGTGCTATCCACAGTTCGATTTGGTCGCTTCTCAATGTGTGGTCGCGAATTGCGACTTAGTTAATGATTTCGGCTGTACTCTTTGTAAGCAAAATTTCTACCTCAGCCCTGACAGAAAATGTAATCCTATGGACACTAACTGCTTAGCCTACCAACAAGGTCAATGCAGGACCTGTAATAGTCCCTTAGTACTTGCTGATGGAAAATGCGTGGTCGAAGGCTGCCTCAGCTATTCAAATGGGAAATGTCAAAGCTGCAATCAAAATTATAAGTTGGTAGAGGGAGTATGCAAATTACCAAACTGTGCATTTTCGAAAAATGGAAGATGCTAATAATGTCAATAGAATTTCAGAGTGAGGGGGGGTTATTGTGTTTAGAGTGCTATAAAGTGCATCAACATGGTTGGAGATGTTTGCAAAGAGTGTGGTCCTGGCTTCTTTTTAAGCAAAAATAAAAAGTGTCAAATCTTCGAAAGTGGCTGCTTGAATTACAAAGAAGGATAATGCGTCCAATGCGATTCTCGCTTTATTCTCCTCGAAGGTCGCTGTACCAACCAGCAGAGACATAGCACATTGAGTTCGATAGATTTAATCTCTCTCCAAAAGCCTCTGACGACGCCCGAAGAATCTCCAAAGCCAAACGAAAATCCAGATGCAGTAGATTTAGTTGACCTTAACCAATATCCATAAATGATTTCAGGCCAGTCCATAAACTAGCTGATACCAAGTGATACAGGCTTAATCGATCTGAATCAATACCCCGTAGTGGATCTGGTCGATCTAAACCAATACCCGTAAACCACAATCCCAAGTGAAATTGATTCACTTTATCCATATCAAGAGTCTTCTCCGTCGGATTAAGAATTACTGAAAAAAAACATGACTCAAAGCCAAATAGACTTAATCTCGTTGAATAAAAAGCTGCCGAAGACTCAGAGTTAAGTAGATTTAGTGGCTTACAATAAGAAACTTGCAGCGACCCAAAATTAGGTCGAGTGGATTTCGTTGAACAAAAAATTACCGACCACCACAAGCCAAGTCGATCTTGTCTCACTCGCTAAAAAACAACAACAAACTATCCTTGAAACGAGCCCCAAACTCGCTAGGAAAATAACAGTCACGAAAGCCACCACCGAAGAGGACCAATATGGGATGGCGTCGACGTATTCTGTTATTGTCTCGAGCGAACCCTCATCAACCAAATTCATATCTGCTTCGGAGTATAAAATCCACTCCAATATATCATGGCGGGCTTCAAGCAATCTTCCTGGCGTCGCTCGCTTTGTGGGCATCAAGATCAACTCTCCTCTAATATTCACCAAACTCATTCTGCAACCCGATATCGACCGAAAGTCCTACATCAAAGAGTTTTTTATCGAGTACTCAGATAATTCTGACACATTCATCCGAATTAACCAAACTTTCGACGCCAGCGTGATGCAAGATGGGAAACTAATGACAGTGAGTTTCAAGCCAGTTCGAGCCACTTAAATCCGCATCGTCATCAAAACTTTCGTGAACTGGCCTGCTGCGAGATTCTAGTTCCTCTTCGAAGACCAGGAGCCCGAGGAGGCAAAGATTCTTTTCAACGATTTTATAAATAAAAGAAACCAGGCTCTCCAAAAAACTTTCAACCAAAACTACATTATGATTGAAAACTACAACAACAGCAGCCCATAAACCTCGATAAAAGCTTACAAAGCTTCTTGGTACGGAAACTTCATGTACAGTTCGACTTTTGGAAAGCAGTACAGTAGAATTGGGAACTGGAGGGCAGCCAAAAAGCGGGTGGGCTAGAGAGTCGGAATCAGGTTAGCAAAGCCAGCGACGTTCTATCGGGTGGACATTTCTGGAATTGGAAAATAATATATCACAGAGTTCGAAATCTAGTATTCCCTTGACGGCAAAACCTTTTTGAAGTTTAAAAATCGTAATCCCTGCCAATAGCTGAAAAGGAGCAGAGGGATCTCTCCCGAAATAATATATTTCGGGCCTTTAGAGGCTGTGGAAGTAAGGTTACGTATTAGAAACTTTGTCGGTTGGCCAGCGGGAAAATTCGAGTTCTATTTCGCGACAAAAAATATATCGGATTTCGAAATGAAATATAATGACAGAGTTACCGATGCCCGCAATGTTAAAAAAGTCAAGACCATCACAAAGTTGAAGAGATAGATTGACAATAGGTCGGGAGAATCAAGCCCAGTCCCGATCAATTTGGTAAATACGGAGCAACTCTTTTCCATCGATACCGGTTCCCCGAACAATGCTATCAACGATGATAACCTTAAAATCAACTACTTCTAGTTACTCCCAGAAATATCGACCCTCCAGAAGTCTTCGAGTCTCAAAGCGCAAGTCACTTACACATCAATTTTCAGCTCCTAATACAGCTAGTTAGGTCTAGGTGCCAAGTACGGATGGAAAGCTAGAACAAATGATATCGACCAATCAATCGGAGTAATAATGCCTACTCCTTCTCTTTTCTCAGGTCTCCAGATACAAAACGGAGACATAGATTTTTCGGCAGGCATTACTGAGCTGCAGTTCGAGTACACCCTTGACTCACTGACCTACATTCGGATTCCCCGACTCTTCCAAATAGATGCATCTATTGGCTCTAATGTTACTACCTTTAGATTCTCGCCAACGATGGCTAAAGGCATGAGGATTGTTGTGAAATCTTTCACCAAATGGGTTGCTTGCAGGTTTGAGTTTTACATCGGTGGTGAGTTGCAATATCAGAGAATCTCAGAGTTGAGCCAGTCGATCTCGTTCCTCTGCATTATCGAGCGGGGAATGACTAGAATAACTGTCGAAGATAATAATTATATTGGAGGTGCTAACTCTCTCAAAATTATTGGACAAGGAGCAAATGTTATGTACATGGGGGAAAATGCATCAAGCCTTGTTCAGAGCATAACATCTCGTAAGCTAGTTTCCATAGTCAAGCTCTCGAACGTCAGGACGATCAATGCAATTCTATTCGCTAATAAGCAGACGAGTGGGAACTGCTCTTTGCCGAGCGATCTGACATTTTTAATCCAGTATCTACCAATCAACTCTACTATAACAAGCATATCATCAGCTGACCCATTGAATGATTCTGATTTGACTTGCTACAATCAGTGCAACCCCATCCCGTTGAAAGCCAACAATAATATAAGTGACAATAAATATGTTTTGCCGACTCCGTTTTCAAGCAAATACATCAAAATCACAGCCATAAGCAATATCGGAAAGCCGGAACTCAAAATTACTTTTGAATATGCAAAGTGAACAAAAAAGATACGTTTTTAATTTCAAATTAAATACATACAAAAATATATTATAGAATTATATTAACAAATTCAGTCAAGTTTAATTATATATATTATTTATTATTATTCCAATTAATTAGATATCTATACAGCTGTATCTTATAAATCAATTTTTATCCACCTGTAATTCTCGAGTAGAGGTTTCCCATTCTCCAACTAATTATTATTGGTTATTATTAGACTTGTCACTTATGCTGCTGCTTTTACGTTTGCTGTTTCGGTTCATAATCACATTTTGGATAAACACCTCTTTTGTTTTCGCCTCTTCAGTCTTCACTGATAACCGACTCGATAAATTCTAATTGCTGTGTCTCTCGCTCTCCAACTGCGCCATCAGCTCCTCAACTCTCGCCTCGTATTGGGTCAGCAAGTCGGCTTCTTTTCGGCTCTGATCAATTTTGAGTTGCTCATGCTCGACCTTCAGATATTCGTACTTCTGTCTCCACTCCAAGGTTTCTTGTTTGAGCAAGAGCAAATTTTAGTTGTTATTGCTAGTGACGACTTTCTTTTGCATATTGTTAATGTTCTTCTTCATTTTCTTTTCCTCCTTTTCTGTGCTTGAATTGGGTTCACTCAAACGACTATCTCCAAAACGACGGGCAGGACTACTCGGGGATTTACAAGCTCGGTCTTAATGGGGAGGAGTGGAACTAGAATAACTATTGTTGTTACGGGCAGACAACTCCTCTTTGTAGATATACTGCATTGTCTTCGCCTTCTTCAGCTCTATTTCTTTTGTGGCGAGTTGGAGCTAGAGGTTTTTGATGGTGGATTTCAGTTGCGGCACATCTGGGTAAGGAGGACTGGTCTGTACCCATCTATCCTCCGTCTCATACTCTATGTCTTATTACATCACTTCCTCCTTGATTACAGTCCTTTATTTCAATGTCTGGCTGCGGTGAGTCCTAGATGCCAAGGCTTCCTGGCACTCCTCAAGCTGAGCTGACTTTTTGTAAAGTTATCTGGCATACTATTCACTCTTCACCCTTTCTTCCGCTAGTTCAGCATTCACTTTATCTAAGGCCAATTTAAGCTCGTTGTTGATCTCTTAATGAGAAGTCTTGAGGATTGAGAAATTCTCTTCGAGTTCACTAGTCCTGGACTCGATTGCCTTGATGTGATCTTTCTTCTCCCTTTCAAACTTGATCTCTACATCTGTAAACTTGTCCAGTAAATATTTATATCTTCTATCATGCTCTCTCGTAACAATGTTGACCTGCTCTCTGGATTCCTTGTCCTGTAATTTTAGTTCCTGGTTCTCCGCTTGTAAGGCTTCGATCATTCGATAGCACTAGTGCAGAGACTCTGTCAGCGACTCTCTGGTTTCGTTTGCATATTAAAGTGAATCATCTAGTTCTTATTCGTTGTTCTTCGATCTCTTGTTGTTCATTTGCCAAGGTTCACCAATCTATACTTGCATGCCATGTTCAGAGGATGCATACCGATTTAAATCCATTTATGAAGATGTCCTGGCAATAATTCGTTTTCTCTATTCATTCGATTATTCTTAACTATCTCTCACATGATTAAGTTTCTTTCTCGACTGTTATGAACTCAATCTATGAGCCACAGTCTAATTTGAATAAATATTGGGGTTTTGAGGATTTTATCTGCTGTTTCTTAATGGTTGGACATTGTGGTTGTTCGTGCTATTATTGGTACTACTATTATTATTATTATTATTAATTTTGTAGAGTTATTCAGTGAGGATCTAATTTTATCTTCTCAGTATTTATCTTTGAAACACAAATTACTTCGTTAGCTGGTGCTTCGTCTGTTTCGGCAAGAACGAAATCGATTCTTCGTCAGATTCATGAGACTCTGTTCGCAATTTGAAGCTGTCTGCTTTAGACTTGTCGAAATGCTGCTGATTCTTTCTTTGAATAGTATAGGACGGGCCGGTACGAGGCTGCAGATATTTATGACTTGATGTCATCGGGAGGAACTATTTTGAGTGGCTATTGGACACCAGACTATACTTCCCATTGATGTTATGGTGAGAATGAATTGAGGTTGCACTTTGCAGACTTATTTTGCTTGTGTTCAGATTGGAGGAAACATTGTAATGTTTATTATTAATATTATTATTATTAATATTATTTTTTTTCATATTATTGTTATGGTTGACATCATCGGTTTCGTATTTTTATGTTGGTCGTTTGAGGAAGAATGAGTTGCTGATCACTTGCCCAGATCTTTGGCAATATTCCTGGCTAATCTGATCTGATCCTCGAACCTGATACTGGTGTTTGGTTGGTCTCATTAGTTTGGGACTTTAAAATAATTGTATTTATACTTATATATTATTAATATTTTTTGCATGTTATTTTCAGAGGTATTTTATTTAAATAATGTACACAAAATATCTATAAGAAAACAATAAATTAATATATTTGTCTTAGACAGTAAAATAAAAAAGATAAATTTACATATGGGATATGAATAGATGGGAGTGTCTAAAACATAAATAATTGTTAGTTTAGTATGCAAATAATGTTGAAAAAATAATTAATCAAATTATAGATAACTATAAAAGGTAGAAATAACTAAAAAAATCCAAGGAAAAATATATTCACAATATTAATAAAAACATATTTGAGTGGAATCCAGTGAAAAAATATTATAACACTATGCCTGTATGAAAAATATATTTATTAAGAGATAATCAGGTTTCTATTTCGGAGGCGAGTTCAGGACATTTTAGAAAGACCTTATGCTTCAATATCTATTCTATCTTGACTCGATCGACAGGATTCTTCTTTAAAATCCGCAAAATGAAATCTTTGATATCATTCGATACTATTATATTAGTCGGAAATATAATCTCTTCGTTTATCTAAACAGTATTATATAAAAAATATATATGAAATAGATAAATGAAACCATTCATATTGTATAGATTATATAGATCTGAAAAAAGCAAACATATATTTTTTATTTTACAATTTTGACAAGTTATTCCTCTCGATTTATTTCGAAAGGAATCTGACCATACAATAGCTCATATGTCAGAATCCCAATTGCCCAGATATCCACACGTTCGTCATACATCTCACCTTTCAGAATCTAGGGAGAGACGTAAAGTGGAGTACCACAAAATGTAGATCTCAATTAATTTCCTCGACAAACTGCCCATCCAAAGTCACATATTTTTACAGTTCCCTAATAAAATATAAAACAGTCGAACAATATAAAATCAATCATTTTTATTTTTTTGGTTTCCTTACACTTTGAATAACAATATTTTATGGTTTGATGTCTCGGTGTATAATCTTGAAGGAATGTAGGTATTTGATCGCCTCGCAAACTTGTTTCACCAGATAGATTACAGAGTCTTCTTGAAGTCTTTTCTTGGTTTCCAAGACTTTGTAAAGCTGTCCCCCGCTTCCGAGTTCCTGGAGTAAGTAGAAGTTTGAGGCGTCGTGGAAATATCCGTAGAGCTTGACGACGTTCGGGTGCTCTAAGAAAGACTGGATTTTTAATTCCCTCAATAACTGGTTTAAAGTTCCTTCTTCTTTAATAACTTGTTTAGAAATTCGCTTCAATGCACAAACGAAACCGGTTAATTTGTGTCTATTTGTTATTTAATAATTTTTAATTATATTGTTTATATTATATACATTTTGTTACTTAACTATGAAGACTGAACCAAATTTTCCTCTACCTAACTATTTGCCTCTATAGAAGTCAGTCATCTTCAGCTCTCCTGGTGCATTGGGTAATTGTTTTTGGATGGCTTGCGGACTAGGCCCAGAAACTATATTAGTCACCAATACCTTCTTTTGCATATTTGGGTTATGAGGCTGTGTCTGTTTGGTAGTAGTTCCCTTCGAACTGCAGTCAAAATGGTGATTGATATTATTATGATTATTGTCATTATTAGTAATGGGAGTATTCATCGTTAATTGCATGTTAGATTTCTTTTCGGAAGGAGATCCAAGTTCCCAGGAACCATTCAGATTGGAAAGAGGCGTTTCCGAGAATCTTTGTTGTTTGCGAGGAGCGGCCTTCGCGATGGTTGGATGCATTTCCCCAGGAGTGAGTTTCGCTCTATTGGATGGAGCCGAATAAATATTTTGATGGGAACCGAGACTTAGATTTGCCGATTGGTTTAAAAATGCTGCTTCATTCTATAATTAAGTATTATTATTTTATACAGGATATTATAGAGGATAATGGAAATAAAGAGAAAAAAAATATTTAAAGATATCGAATGTAAAAGATTATTATATTTATCCATAGTTTAATGAAAAATTGGGGTTTAGGAGAAATTAATGGATACCTTTGGAAATTATTTGACTGAAGTAAAATCATTGTTGACATTATTGAGTTGGGGGGGATGTGTACTAGTTTTGGTTTATTTTAATGCGCTCGAATCAATCTGTATCGAATATTTTCGATCGTGATTTCTGTCATAGTTTTTGGAAGGCTGAAACAATTCGCTAAGATCGGGACTTTTAAACCGAGGACGCATTTGTTCACTTCGGTTAGACAGAAAGGAGTCTTGATAAAGACTCTTCGATACTGCTTGTTTTTAGTATTGTGTCTATACTTATTACTATTTATTACTACTATAGTTTGTAGCATTATTATATTTCGCATGGGTCTACTCGTGCCCGTAGTTATTGTTTGTTCGTCCATTGAATAAGAATAAGCGCGGATCGGTGCTCGCGTTCTTACTCTGGCCCTCATGATAACGATTTTATGGAGTTATCGGCATTTTATTGAGGATACTGTTCGGAAATGAATTTTTAGTGATGCTGTTTTCGATTCCTTGATTGGCTTTGGCGCGCTTGATGGTGATTTAGGGTTTGATATCGAAGGCATAATCGGATTCTCTTTGTGATCTTCGGTTTGAGTTGAGAATGTAATTCTATTTGCTTAATGGGAACGTATTTTGGGAAGACATTTTTTGTTTGTCGTTTCTATAATTTTTACCTTATTGTTATAATAGAAGTTATGAGTGAAAAAAAATAGATGATGATAGATAATAATAGTTATAAAATAGTATTTTTTTCTAAATTATAAATTATTCCTAGAATTTTTCCCATCATCTAATTTACTGTGATTTACAAATATATTATATAATTGACATTAACTTGTGAGGTATAACATTTAGTATTCAAGATATAATGTAAGATGTATCTTTTTGTTGTTTAAATTCTGTTTTTCATTTTTGAATCTATCTCTGATTCAATCGAATGAATAATAAACAAATATCCCCATGTCTTGTTTCGCTCTATTGTTTATAATAAAAATCATTCCAATATTTATCAGAGGAATTTCTTGTGTATTGTATATGAACTACCATCGTTAAAATGAATCAAAAGCCATCAAAGATCACCGTCCTACATCTGAATATCACTTGAGTTCCACAGGGGATTGATGGGCACCACCTTGTCTTATTTATAGAGGCGCCAGAAGTCATCGTAAGTCGAAGTAAATATGCTCTAAGATTCACCTCCGTCAATTGACCAGACCCCATTCCATTATCTTTAGTAAGACCGAACCATACGCACGTTGGCTCGAATCGTGGTGCGATAATTGTCGGTATTCAGGCCCATCATTCGACCATAGTTTATTGTGTGCAAATTTCCCTTGCCTGGAAACTTCCGCTCATACAACCATGATAAAGGAGTGTCGCTAAAGGCCTTGTGGGGCATGTAGTCCTCGTGCAGCCAGCCCCATCGGATTGGATCTGTGCCGAAATAATTCTTCAGGAACTCCTCTGTCGCTGAAAAGGCCTCATTCATCAGCGAAATCTCCGCCTTATTGGCAGGTTTTGTGCGCAGAATTTTGCGCATTGTGTAAGTGGCAAATGAAATGGTACCTTCAAGTGGTAAATCGGGGTGGGGTAACAGCCTGTGTTGATACTGAGTCAAAAAGACTTCGTACCAGGCTGCAAACTCGGACTCTGAACCGAAACTACAATCCCAGTCTGCTGGAATTCGCTTGGCTAAACCGGGCACAAGGTTGCGCAAAAGCGGTAGAAGAGTTAGGCAATAGTTATCTACAACATCGAATTGGAGCTTCAGACAGACTTCTGCATCTATGGGTTGTTTTTTATCGATCATTCCCTGAATTAGATGTGTCAGGCGATTGGCTCTTGCCGTAAACTGACAGCCCCCAACGTAGTCCCTGGCGTGAGAAGTGGCAGCTTTATTGTTGGAATTTATGAAGTAACCTTTGGAGGAGTCAAAATGGTGCAATTTCTCGGAAGCGGGCACGAGACCAAGCCAGTCGTGGCGCGTAGTGCTTCCGTCTTTGACATAGGCTCCTGCAAATTGATTCGGCCTTACCGGTAGTGCCCCCATCGCAATATGTCCGATCCTGTCATCTGCTGTTATGTACAGAAAATTGACAGGGATGCCTGAATTGGTGTGCTTGACTAGGTAGTGTTTCAATTCCTCCCAGTTTTCGATTTCTGCACTTGTTGCTATTGAATGCATGTAATATGGGTCAGAGTTGTGTCCGACCCAGCACAGCGAAATGGGGTTTGAAGGCTTGAACATTTTCCCCTGGTAAAACACATGCGAGATTATGGGTCCCCGATGGGTGAACTTGATGGTGTGGTTAATTTATCTGCTGTTGCCAACTTTGATGGTTTAAGTTATTATTCTGAGGGGCAGCCAGTTTCCATCAACCAGGTAATGGGTGTCATTACAGGTTTAGGAGTACAGATCAGTCATGTCCATGTGGGTGGTCGTGACTGAGAAACTGAAATAATTCATATGGTTCAGCATGTTAAAAGACCCAACGACCCCTGGCCCGCTTATTCGTTTGATTTTGCCATTCTTAGATTTGTATTGTAGGTGGGCCAGGTAGATCTGGGCTGGCATTGTGGACTCGAGGTGCGGATCACTGCTCAGGATGGGCTTTCCTGATTTTGTGTAGTTTCCGCTAATCACCCAGCAGTTGCTCCCACCTTCACCTGTGCGGTCGTAGAGGTACTCAGGTAAGCGTTTATCAAACATTTCGGCGGTAATTTGCTTGGGCACAAACTCTGGTCTCTCGTTCCCATATTATCCGTACCGGCCACTGTCATGAAGATCTTTATCATTGTGTGTGGTTGCTCCCACTATCATATCGTCCTCTGAATAAGGAAACATCTAATCGATTTCCTTTTTTGTGAATGTCTTGTTGTGGTTGCTTTGGTCGAGCAGCCACGACCTTATAAACTCGTTTCCGTAATCCTGGCTCTGTAGCCAGTCAAATAGCATCATCAGTGCGAAGCTATGATTGCTCTCCCATTTTTCCCATTTCATCCAGGAAGCGTAGAAATCGAAAGGGAGTCCATAGGCTTCAACATAAGCGTTCACTCCTTCACTATATGCTTCGTAAACGTCGGCTGTTTCTGGGTACTCCTTACGTAAACGTTATCGGGTGAGTTTTCCAAACCTAGCGAAGCCCATTTCCCTCAAGAACATATCAATAGGCAAGGACTTATTAGATCCACCCATCTCGGAGGTTCTGCCCAGGGCAGCCATTCTCCTCGTATGGAGTTGGAAGAGTCTGTCCTCTGCCTGGACATATCCATAAGCATAATAGGCTGCCTCTTTCGAGTCAGCAATGATTGTGGGTATGTGGTGCTCGTCTCGTTGCACGGTGATTTGGGCATTACGATAGGAGAGTTCGAAGTTGTCCCCAGGGCCTGTGAATTTGATGATGAATAAGAGGAAAAAGGAAAAGACAGCTAATCCTTTGGCAATGAAGACCAGAGGTGATCTCATAAATAAAACAAGTTGTATAATTAATCTATTAAAGATATATTTTTGAAAGTGAAAAAACGATATGATAAGATATTGAAATTGAATGATTTGGAGAAATATGATAATCTCCAATAATAAAAATGTTCGGAGTTTGTCAAAAAATTATATCTAAAAGACAATTTAAAAAAAAAAACTAATGAATAACTTTTGTTTTGAGCGACATCTTATACATTATACATTATATATATCTCTATATATTAGATACTAATAGTAAAAAAAAATACAAAAAAGTATTTTTAAAACAATAGTTTCTTTATTCAGTCGTCAGTTGATTTTTTAAAGTTTGGAGAGTAATGAAAAGAAGAAATCATATATATTTTTTGTGAGCACTATGATCTAAAACGGAACTTATACCCTCTGGATCAGCGTGCTATTAACTATGTACATACATAAAATATTCATAGTATTGCTTATAATACAACACTTTGTCTATATCGTCTCTCTCTGCCTTGCTCAAATTTTGCAAAAATAAACTAAAGGGCTACTCCGACAGAGCATGGATCAGGTGTTGCAAAATATTATGACTTTTGATATTTATTTTGCTATATATTTAGCTTTTGATACATTAATTACATGTATTACAACATCTACATATTATTATCAATTATTCATTTTGCTAAGAGCACATGCATACTATCACTTTCTATTAAATTATTTTATCGATAATCAATAACAAAGTTTAATAATTAAAAAATGAAAATAATCAACATTTTTTTATATATTTTTTATGTATTAATATTATTTTGCGAGAGCACACCACCATAATTTATGGGACTGATTTTTTTCTCTTAAAATACTAATCACAAATATCAATAAATTTATATAACAAAATATATATCAAAAATAAAAACAAAACAAACAAAAATACATCAAGTTCAAAAAAATGGAAGTCCTAAACCCACATAAGCGAGCATAAATTCTCGACCTTAACAGGTTGAATGAAGAAGCCAGGTATGACTTCACGAAAATTCGCCCAACCGGCAAGGCAGTCTTCGTGATGGGAAGCTCACAGATTGGTAAGACTTTAAGCTCAATTCTCTTGGCCGACGGGGATCTTGATATCACTAATTCAACCACTGACGGAACAATAATCCAAAACTCAAAAAAAGATAACTCTGCTGTGATAGGGAACGGGAGCAGAAGCCAGACTGAGAAACCTACAGTGTTTGAAGGGTAGTTCGAGAGCGAGTCATTTTTGATAGTGGACAGCCCTGGGTTCAATGACTCTGGTTCGGCCATCAATTCTATCCGAAATTATTGCCACAACTACAGCATGCTATCAAAGTTGGAAAACTTTGTCTTTATGCTCGCCATCGAGAGGATAGGTTTTGAGTCTAAAAAAAAATTGGAGATCAATATTCGCAAGTTCCTCAACATATTTAACTTCGATTCTGTATTTACTGTCCAGCGGTTAGCGGCCTCTTCGCTGATCTTGGTGACCAAATACAAGGATGAAGACGGCTCGAGCAACTAAAGTAAAATAGATGGCTGCATCAACTCGACCAAAGACTAAGAAATCAAAACATTCCTTAAGGTAATTAGAAACAATCTATCCAAAGTGGTCACTATTCCTTTGATATCGAAGAAGGAAGATATCGACCTGGAGAATATTACTAACATCAAGAGAAAGATCTTCGCGACTCTCAAGTCTGACTCTCTGGCGAGGGAACTCAGACAGACTGGCCGACTAAAAATTTCGATGGCCGACAGGGAGGTCAACGCTAAAAAGGCTGGAGAGGACAGTGCCAAGTTTGTAGATGTTATTGCCTTCAATAACAACGTTATTATCGAGTCATGCAAACTGGTATTGGAACTGATAGACTCAGTTCACGAATCACACTCAGCCAATCCGTTGCTTATCCATAAGATTAAAAACTTTGTCAAAGATAACGTGAAGTGCGAAAGAAACTTAAGGGTCTCGCTCAAAATGGGAAAAATTAAGCCAAGGGAACCTCGCCTTGAACAGAGCTGGATCGGGTTTCTTATTGAAAGCAGGTTAGTTTTAGATGAACTTGTGAATACCTACAATAACTCATTAGACCAAGTGCTCTGTGAGAAGTTGGAGATATTGGTTGGAGAGTACATCAGCCTCGTTGATTGCACCAACGAACAACAGGAAATACTGAACGAGTTTGCTTGGATGATCAACGAGATCGACTACGAAAAGAGTCTTTATAGGATCATCAAGCCTGAAGGAGGAGACGTCACCGGCCAGTGCTCCAAATTCATCGAATGTGTCTAATTTATCAGCTAATTGTTCGATAAACTCAATAAAGAGTCCCCCGGAGGACAGATCGCTGCGGTCACTTACTATTTGAGCAAAACATCTACTTGCAAAAAATAGAGTAAGTACTTCTACTTCTACTTGAAGAAGGCAATCGACGAAGCGAAAAAAAAGGTGGATGACAAATGGAATCAAAAGGCTATCGCGGATGTGGCAGCGGTGTGTGAATCTGCGGAGCTATTCCAGTGGGCGATCTATT
>JAHDVE020008667.1:0-14969 GCA_022606495.2 Halesus radiatus | reverse complement strand
AAACAAAAGTCGTTGTCGTCAGTACCGTTTCTCCACGCAGAGGTAACGGTAGAAGTGCTACCTCCCCTCCCAGCCTCGCTCCGTAGATTGGGATCAGCCGGCCTCATACAGTTAGTTTGTGTGCCAGATTACGTCTGATACACCGTGCATGACATTCATTTCATTCTAAAGCGAATATTCCGTTTGTCATACATTTTTCAGAAATGTCCCTGTTGTTAATTAACCAGAAAACCGGTAGCACAGTAATAAAATTAAAGTAACAAATCTACATAGTAGATAAAACTCTTTAAACAAAATGTCTAGAAATTATTACAAAGTCAATGCTCAAGAAATACAAAAAAATATGTTTCTCAAGTTGAATGTACACATTGTTGATAAAAATATTGCATATAGTAGAAGGGACTCGTGATTTTATGATTTTTATCAGATTTCGATCAAACTTGAAAATGGATTAAAATCTTAAGATAATATTTATTTGATAGTCAACATATTTAAGCAATTCAAAATACATTGTAACTTTCTTGCTAACGTCGGGGTCACCATTTACTCGTATAGGCGCTAATGTCAGGCAATGAATAATTAACTCTGTTAAAATCACTTTACGTTTTATTACGATTAACACTGAGACTTTTATTTCAAACCATAATATTTATTGAATGTCGAAGCGATCGCAGGAGCATCATTTAAGATGTATATTCGCCGACAACTAGGAAGGATTCCTTCCACTAGCTCGGATCGTCGCGGCGTTTATATTGAATTTTACTACGGTTCTCCGTCATTGCATGACGCGGCGCCAGCAGAGAGCCCCTCTCCTGGCTTTGCTGTATTCGCTCACCGCAAAATGTTCCCGGTCAAAAATAATATTCGCCCATAAAACATACTACATGATTTTCGAAGGGATATTTTAATTGTTTAGTAAATTAATACCCGGTATTTTGCCAAACAAAAAAATAAAGATACACGTTGAAAAATGTTTTATTTAATTAAAAATTTATTTCAAAATTTTTTGAGAATTGAAATACATTCTTTTAGGTGTTATTATATAATAAGGCACTTTCTGAAGTACTTTGTCCGTTGTCCAGCGGTTAAGATCCTCGAATACGAATCCAGAGATCAAGGGTTCAAATTCAGACAGGAAAAAAGGTGTTATTTAAAATTATTTAAGTAATTTACATCTATATTTTTTTATATATTTTTTTTATATGAATACCTCACAAGAGTCCCAACTGCTCCCAACCGTCTGGAGCCAGTGAGACTATGGCATCCCCAATTGGAAAATGTTGTGAGGCTGAAGGTATTGGGAGGGAAAGGAGAAGGGGAAGAGGAAGGCGGGGAAATACCTGGCTATTCAGATCTGGTCACCAAACACGGCTAAAAGCCATTTCAAGCAACGTTTTTCAATTCTGAATGGTGGTCTTTCACCAGGGCGATACTGAGAGTATCTTCCACTCTGGAACGTGCGCAAATATACTATATATTATTTTTAAATTAATAAATTGTGAAAAAGCACAAATTAATTAAACAAAATTTACTTGCGCACGCCGGGATTTGAACCCGCGACCTTTGGATTCGTAGTCGAGAGCCTTACCCCTCGACCATGGAGGCCTATTTTACATAATAAGCTGTGCTGAGGTGTTTACGTGAATGTGTTAAATGTAATACAATAATTGATATGTATTGATAATAATTATAATAATATTTGTTTTATTTTAAACACACATAACTCTTTTTTTTTTTATATGAATACCACACAAGAGTCCCAACTGCTCCCAACCGTCTGGAGCCAGTGAGACTATGGCATCACCAATTGGGGAATGTTGTGAGGCTGAAGGTATTGAGGAGGGGAAGGAGAAGGGGTAGAGGAAAGTGGGGAAATACCTGGCTATTCAGATCTGGTTACCAAGCACGGCTAAAAGTCATTTCAATCAACGTTTTAATTCTGAATGGTGGTATTTCACCAGGGCGATACTGTGACTATCTTCCACTCTGGAACGTGCGCAAATATACTATATATTATTTTTAAATTAATTAATTGTGAAAAAGCACAAATTAATTAAATAAAATTTACTTGCGCACACCCGGATTTAAACCCGCGACCTTCGGATTCGTAGTCGAGAGCCTTACCCCTCGACCAGGGAGGCGGTCAAATATCTATTTATAGTATCACGGGGTTCTTCTCTTGACTGGACTTCAACACCGGCAAACTCCATTCAGTTGTAGCTAATGTTGGCCTGTTCAAGCTCAGCCAGACGAATTTCCATATGACAAGGTTTCATTTCTTTATTTATATAATCTTCTTCTACAATCTGTACCGTTTTTTTAGTTGTAGTATATTTTCTACTTTGTTAGAGATATCGTCATATTGACGGCTTATGAATTTTACACTTTTTTCATTTCATCCATTTCCGATTGTATTTTTTTTTAATATTTAGCGTCTCATGTTCAATCTTTTCAAAAAGTAAGTGTTTTATTTCATCCATCTTCTTGTCTACGTATTTAATACATTTTTCATATTGCTCTTCTCGGTTAGATGGTGGAGGTGTCTCGGTTGGTTCTGACCTTGTTCGCACTTTACTTGTAGTGGCCATTATCACTGGTTGTTGGTTGTGGCAAAAAAATGTATTTTTAAATTCAAAAAATAAATAACTTCCCACTTGGAAGAGACTGATATGCACCCTATTCGCCACTTCACTAAATATAAGAAGAAAAAACGAGTATCTGGGTATACATTATAGTCAATATCAATTTTGTATTGCACTGGATTTTGTTTGTTTTTTTTTTTTATACAGGAACACTAGAACATGAGGTTTTTATCATTTATTGTAGTGTGAATAGCATTGTTACTTAATATTGAGAGTAGTTTTTGCGTAAGGAATAAATGTAAGTAGGTTTTTTATTATTTTTATACTATAGTATCGTCTGCACTGTCAAAGACAGTATTGTTGTAATTATATCGCTTCTTTGGACAAATTTTTGTTAGCGCCAACCGCGTTCAGTCCTTCGTTAATAAAGTTTCCTGCATTCACCCTTCTTTCAATATCCCTATCAGTCTTTCCATCTCTCGTAAATATACATCCCAAATATACACACTCATCGACCTTCTCCAAGTATTCATCATTCACAACTACTCGTATATTGCACACTGTTTTCGTACTCTCTCTTTCCAACACCATGACTTTAAACATACTTACATTCATCGTAAGCTCATTCTTCATACATACCTAGATACGAGGGACCGTAGAACTACCAAACTGTTAGCAATCATCAGCATACAAGAGGAAATATTCTCTCAGATTATTTATTTCCGCACCCCAGCCCATCTCTTTCAATTCTTGCATGCAATTGTCCATATATAGATTGAATAACCACGGAGACATTACGCAGCCTCGCTTAACACCTTTTGTGATGTCAAACCATCCCGTAAAATCACCGTTTATTAATAGACCCTATAAGGGTTGTTGTATCGAACGTGTCTACGAAGTGGGTTAATTTAAGCAGATAAAACATATTTCTTATAAAAAAATATAAATTATTCCACAACACATGCAATAACCAAGCCGAGGGCTGGTATTTCACAACGTCGAGCCAATAGCCTATATTGCACCGCAAATGCAATAGCAAGTCAAGATTTCATCACAAATAGTACTGGGCCGAGATTTCACAACACGTACCAGCAACCGCTGACGTCACCACCCGCTACCTCAGGGACCGACCATATTGGCTGGTGTCAATTACGCTCGGAGCGACAGCATCTCAATTGGGAATCTTTCAAACGCCTTTCTCAAGAGAATTCGAAAATCACTATAGTCGTGTGTCCCTAAGTGCCGGTACCTAAATATTTACACTATTTTTCTTGTGAGGGTCCTACACATCTCGTACAGTTATGCTGACTTAAATTTTCTAATTTTGTAATAAAATTAAAAATAATTACTTATTCAATTGGTGTATAAAAGGCATGAAAAAACGTACTTTAAAAAAATCTTTGTTAATTTAGGAGAGGCAACTTTTTTAGAATTAGTTAAATTAGTCTTGTTATCAAAACTAATTGTCGTTAAATGCCACTAACGTAAAGCCCGTTTTCGTGGAATTGGAAAATCAAATACATTCTGAGGAAGGGAAATGGAAGGGTTGTATTGTTATGAATAACATTATACAGATGCCGAACGGTTCTACCCTTAATATTATGATCATGTTAAGTTCTAGGATGCAGCAGAGCGATGAAATTTCGTTGATAGCAAGATGGCGGCTTTCAAAAGTTTTTTATAATAAAAATACGAATAATCATTCATAATGGAAATGTTACTAAAAATGATTTTAGCCTTGTTTAGTCGCTAGATATTAAGAGCCAGCAGTGGCGTGAAGTCCATATAGGCTGAAAATCTGTGCCTACCCTCAAAAAAACGAACCATTAAAGAAAATCACAGAATTTACCATATGATAAATTTATTTTCTACTAATTTGAGATTTTTTATAATGATAATAATAATCGGATTATTTTTATAGCGCCGTTTTTGTGAAAAATCACCTCAAGGGCGCTGTACAAATCTTACTTCCTATTATGTTGTAATCGATCCTTATTGTTGACAAATTTATGATTTTAGTAAGATTTCAGAGTGGTTTATACTTTCAGTATCGACCTTGTGGAAGATTACCAAAAAATCTAAAATACAAATTACATTAATTTATTAATTGTTAAATAGAGTTCACTATTTAATAAAAAAAGCAAAAAAAATAACCAATACAATAAATTACGTAATGAAAATTTTTACATTGTTTGCGTACAAAATTGTGGTTAAGTGAATAACAAAAGTAGGTATACAATTTAAAAATCTAGATCACATGACCATTATTTGAATTCTTTTATATTGTGTGTTATATTATTTTAATAGCAATTTCCTGCAATGTAACACATCCTCTAAGGTTATTCAATCGCTTATTTTGACATTTAACCTTTGCGGTGTCAGGAACAATTTGATTAAATTGTTTTACAAAATGTATCCCGATATTTGATAAAACAGTCCACGTCCATATTTGAATATGAATGCGTAATTGGCTCCGGGGAACCGACAATTCGAAACTGGCTGATTGAATATTCTTGTTGCCTCTTGTTTGGAACAGTCCAAAATATATATATAACTTAATTTTGTTAAATAGAATACATAAACCACTGCGTATAAACAGATTTTCAGTTAGTGTGTTTATTTTTTTAAATAATAATGGGCTCCTGAACAAATAATTACTTTCATTTGGTTATTTTTCATAGACCACATAAAACAGTTGTATACTAGTATACTACAGTGTCACATAACAGAACCTCTCGATCCGTTACGTAAGCACATTTGTATTGGCAATCTTAGTAAAGTTCATCAATAGATCTAATATATAAAATATCCCCGACTAGCTCTTCTCAGGGTAGATGGATGTATACGAAAAAGTGATACATCCGTCTTTTAATCGTGTTGTCAGTTCGTTGATGGACGATTTTCGAAATTACCGCTTAGTTATCATCAATAAAAACAAATACTATAGGAACAGGAATAGGGAATTCAAAATAAAAACAACTCTCTTTTGCTATATAAAAATACCTGGCAGTCAGGTCTATATTTTTATAGCTGAATTTAAAGGCTCTAGGAAAAGCTTTAACCTTTCTGTGGACGCCTTCAGATTATTAAAGGATAGAATGAATTTGAGTGAGTTTAAATGATTTCAGTTTTATCTTAAAGCAAAAAGGGAAATAAATAAATAAGTAAATTGGAACGGAACCCGTTGTTGGATGCAGAAGCTGGCGACAGGGCGAAGGCGGCGGACAGGTCGGCTCTCCAGACTAGAATGGCATGTCCCCTGTCCTTCCAACTCCCCCTCGGCCGTCGGCCTACCCCCTCCCCCTCCCAAATGGAGCGGCCATAGACAACTCATGTTTATTTATGGTTAATTCCGGGTCTGCGGTTTGTCAACCTTAGTTGTTAGGGACTTGCTTCATAACAACAGATGTAGAATACCTTACAGTAAAAGACAAATGGGAAAAAAATAAAAGTTTCAGGAATAATTGAGCATCTCCTGTCCCGATCCATTCTTTCTCTTCCTCCCCCCCCCCTTCATTCTGATTTTCCTTTTTCTTTATTTTGTTATCTTCATAAATAAAACTTCTGTATTTAACCACTGTTAGCACAAGAAACTTTGTTGGCTTACCTTTTGTTAAACTTCCTTTGTATATATATTTGTATTAATAATTTCCCTCAAGCCCTATGTCATCTTTGGAAATGCTGTGTGGGGAGTCTTTTGGGAGATAGAAAGGAGTGAACCTGGGTCTTGAAGAGACACATGTTGTAGGAGGAAGGAAACGCAGAGGCCGGCAGATCGGCAGCCGAGCTGTTGAAGACAAGAAGTCGTTCTCATGTGACAAATGTTAACCATGTATAAATGTTGAGCGCGTATTTGGCATGTTTTCCGACTATGCACCGGTGCCGAAGGGATTAATGGCACTAGTTCTTCAGAGCATCTTTCATTGAAATATCAGTAGAACAAGGACAGCATTCCCACCTGACGTGCTCCAAAGATTGCAATCCGTTTGACAAGATAATACTTTACTTTCATCTTTCCTCTACCAGTTCCATGCCTCAACGCCATACATCAGGGTTGGCATCAGCACTCTATTGTGGACTGCTGGCTTCGCTTCTTGGAACAATTGTGTCCAAAGAATCCTAACGTAATAATACGATTAAAACTAGAGGTGTGCTCGTTGCACCCAACAAAGGTGATTCAATTTTATTACAAAGTTCATCATTTTTTGCTTGCAAATGGACAGTTGAAAATCACGAGTTGTAAGTACCTACGTTTCGTTACTTTTAAATAATTTTATTTTATTTTTCATAAATAATAAATTAAAAACATAGGCACTTAAAAAATTAATGAGCCATCATTAGGACATCCTTATTAATTAATGTCACTAATAAATTACTTCTTGGCTTCATCCAAAGAATTGCCTGTGACTTTAACGATCGTTCTTCCCAACTTTTCTAATGATCAATCTGAGGCATCGATCAGCCAAGTGTTTTGTAGAGCGTTCGCTTTGTTTGCCAGTTTCCAGGCATTTTTTTATCGTTATATAGTGCCCGCCCTCTTTCATAGACAGTAAAATGACATATAACTAAAAACTTTCAATGTAAAATTAACAGAGATGAATTAATATTATTGTGAATATACATAATTTCTTTTAAAAACTAATACATAAACCAACATTTTATACTTCAGAAAATGTATGTGTTACGAATATGTTGTAAATAAAATGCTAGCTTAACTTTCGTAAATGACGCGAAAGTTAATTATTCATTTCGTACATTTGACATTTGACGTTTCTCTTCCGTGAAAACAAGAATTTTTTTTTTAAAACTTTTATTAAGTTATTTTTATTTAGATATTATTATTTACCTATTTTTATTTTTATTTACATATTATTATTTACCTATTTTTATTTACATATTATTATTTACCTATTTTTATTTTTATTATTATGTACTTATTAGTATTTACGTAATTTTATTTAATTATTATTATTTACCTATTTTTATTATTATGTACTTATTACTATTTACATAGTTTTATTTACTTATTATTATTTACCTATTTTTATTATAATGTACTTATTACTATTTACTTATTATTATTTACATATTTTTAATATTATATACTTATTACTATTTACTTATTATTATTTACCTATTTTTATTATTATGTACTTATTACTATTTACTTATTAATATTTACTTAATACTTAATGTGTATTATTATATGCTTATTACATTTACTGATTATAATTTGCTTATTATTATTATTTACTTATTAATATTTGCTAATTTTTGTTGAAGTATTATTATTTATTTATTGCTATTTACTGATTATTATTAAATTGTTAAGCCACTCATATCAACACAGGATTGTCCTAGTGAGATGAGTGGCTAATGTTTTTGTTCTCATAATTAAATTTAAGAATAAAAAAATAAGTTAGTTACTGTTCAGTTTTATTTAAAACATGCAAAAAATGTGTTTTCGACATTTGAAAATGGAAATAAGTTTTTCTCATTCAATATTTGATTCGCGTAAAATAGATTGCAAACCATTAATTACAATAAACATTTCGGTGAAATTTGTCCACCCTGTTGATACTATTTATAACTAGTTCTCTGTTAAGGAGAAATTAAATCACAAAAATCGATAACTAAATTGATCGAGAATTTCGTTGGGAAGAGCGTGTTTGTGCATTTGAACATTGTTGAGGCAAAATTTCGGCTCAACAGTTGCTCAGTAGGGTTGGAAAGAACGGCCTTAAGAGTATAAACACCCTCTAAACTGTTTACTGCTCACTACTTCGCCCTCATTCTGAATATTCCAGTGTCATTTGGTCTCCTTTCTATGCTGGTCATATTCATCACATTGAATCCGTACAACATCGCTTCTCACGTCGAATTCCATGGAGATTAGGGCCAGAAAAAGGCGATTACTCCTATGATGAAATTGAACAAACCATAAACATTTCTTCATTAGAAAAGCGAAGGAAAGACTTCGATCTCATTTGCAATGATTTTTGTCAGGTTTTATCAAAATACTTGTACCCTTCGAAGATTATTATTCGAAACATCTAAAATCATGGATTCTATCAAACCCTTGTTCAGGCATTGACTTTAATGTTTTCTCAAATGTAGATTTTTGTTCTATTTGTGTCATTGCTTCGGTCATGTTTTATTTATGTGCTGTTGTTTTTCTGTTGTTCTTGTTTATCTCATTTCTTATGTATTTTATGTAATGGGACAGTGGTCTGTTAATAAAAAATAAAATCCTTTATCAAAATCTTTACGTCCCTTTTCAAAAAGAAAACATTCTTTAGCAAAGGCTAAATTTAAAAAACTCATTTTATGCCTTCCAGACTCTATAAAAATCACATTATTACTTTACCCATACGTCGTACGGGTAAAACTTCTCAGAACAAAGCACCGGTATTTTTGTTCTGAAAACTTTCCAGCGAGGGTGGCGTGGAAAGTTTTCATAAGTTTTTCCATATCCGCTGGGAGGGTTATACCTGAAGTTTTATTGCTCTTAGAGGGTGTTTATGGAACGAAGCGTTGGGGATAATAGCATCTTATAATAAACGAAAGCAACGTAAAAGAATTTAGGTACTTATTTTTCAGACCTCATACAACTGACCTTTTTTTTTATATGAATACCTCACAAGAGTCCCAACTGCTCCCAACCGTCTGGAGCCAGTGAGACTATGGCATTCCCAATTGGGGAATGTTGTGAGGCTGAGGGTATTGGAGAGGGGAAGGAGAAGGGGGATGAGGAAGGTGGGGAATGCCTGGCTATTCAGATCTGGTCACCAAACACGGCTAAAAGTCATTTCAAGCAACGTTTCAATTCTGAATGGTGGTCTTTCACCAGGGCGATACTGAGAGTATCTTCCACTCTGGAACGTGCGCAAATATACTCTATATTATTTTTAAATGAATTAATTGTGAAACAACACAAATTAATTAAATAAAATTACTTGCGCACGCCGGGATTTGAACCCGCGACCTTCGGATTCGTAGTCGAGAGCCTTACCCCTCGACCATGGAGGCCGTCAAAACGTCATGGCCTTGTGTAAAACAGACGTGCGTCCCACTATCGATGGTCCTCTATACCAGTGACTAAGTTTAAGTAACAAATATGCAATCGAAGGTATAAATCGTAAAAAAAACTAAAAACATCCATGCACCCCAACCAGATCTCGAATTAAACCTCTTCCTGCCATCTGTAAAAAAATTCAGTTTCTCTCAAGTATTCAAATTATCCAAAATAGCCTTCTTCGCTTATTCAAATTAATGAGCCATGAGGGGTAACTCAGTTACTCGAATAACAGAACTATCGCTGATAAGAACATTTGTTACCTGCTGGCGGTCCGGCATCCGATTACCTTACCCCCTCATGCAGCTTTGGTAATAGCGCGAGCGAGGGAGACGACACGCATCACCCCAACACTATGCGATTTCAATAACGGAAATGTGTACTTGTGTAAATGTGAACTCGGAATTGGAACTGAGTTCTTAAAATAAGTGGAATGAATGGCGTAGATTAACCACGACGGAAAATGACACTTTTAGAATTAGTGACAAAAAAACTATCAAGTGAGGTAAGTAGCTTTCAACAAAACGTAATACTGGGTTAAAAGGTGTATTTATGGTATAAAATATATTAAAATGCATCATAATAAAATATAATTGTTTTTAAAAATTTCGGTTCAAATGTTGTGTCAGTTATTTTATCAATTTGTGTTTTCAAATAATCTTTTAATAATTTGTTTAGAATTTTTTTACTATGTCTATCCGAAATTCCGCAGATAATTAAGAAGTCTTTAAGCCTAAGGAAGAAGATAAGGAATCATCCTTAAAAAGAACCAGAATAGTGCTCCAGATGTACCTTCTGTGGTCCAGAACTGGGAACTTGGATTTTATACGTATTTTTTGTTGTTCCTCTCTAAACAAACATCCTCCCTTCTATCAAGCCTCTCTGACGGCCTCCATGATCGTGGGGTAAGGCTCTCGACTACGAATCCGAAGGTAGCGGGTTCAAATCCCGGCGTGCGCAAGTAAATTTTATTTAATTCATTTGTGCTGTTTCACAATTAATTTATTTTTAAAAAATATATAGTTTATTTGCGCACGTTCCAGAGTGGAAGATACTCTCAGTATCGCCCTGGTGAAAGACCACCATTAAAAATTGAAACGTTGCTTGAAATAGCTTTTAGCCGTGTTTGGTGACCATATCTGAATAGCCAGGTATTTCCCCACCTTCCTTCCCCTCCACAATACCTTCATCCTCACAATATTCCCCATTTGGGGATGCCATAGTGTCAGTGGCTCCAGCCGGTTGGGAGTAGTTGGGACTATTGTGCGGTATTAATATAAAAAATAAAAATGCCCTTTTTAAAATTGCAATCTCTCCGTTCAACATATCATATCTTCTAAGTCTGAACAAAAGTACATTCTTTAATATATTTTTGGAATTTGCCAATTTAAATCAAATTAATCAATTCGCCTTCCCTCTCTTCATGATTTGAAACGATGATCGAGAACCCCATTGAAGGGTGAAAGCCTGAAAAAGTCAAATATAAATAAAAAAACGTTTATTTATTAAACAAATTTTTAATAAAAAATTGAAGAAAAAACAAAAAGTGACTAACCTTTCCAGTTGTCAAAAACAAACCACTGATCCAAAATGGCTGATAATGCTAACATATGATAAACATATGTGTACCAACATAACAAAAAAAAATCGATAATCGAATGTACACAGCCCGCGAAAATTCAAAATTCACCTTTTCTTTTGAACACACCTCGTATGTTTTACATAGTTACCTGTGATATGTTTCCTTGTAATGTCTTATTAATACACTGATCAATTACGAGGTGAAGCGTGCAGTATATACGTGTGTGAATGTGCGAGTTTGTGTGTAGGTGTGAGAAGTGGTGATCTGTAGAAGTGATGCGATGTGTATGCGCATTGAAAACATGTCTATGTTGGAATTTAGGCAAATATTATAAAGGAATGAAGAGCAGGGTTAATTGGCGAAATTGCGGCTGAATTTGTTTTGTAACTGTGCGTGTGGAAAAGTGCCGTATTGCGGAGACGCCTCAAGGGTATGTTAAAATTCATTAAGTACAGAAGTTCAGTACGGTCGATATTAATGCTTAAAATTCTATGGCTTCTAATCGACTTTGTTGCAAAGATTGATAGATACATTAAAAGTCATAGTCCCACTGGAACCGGACAGTTGGAGATTCTTATGCGGTATTTCCATAAATATGGAATCTGTATAATACGGTATCATATTATGACTTCATATTTGATATTCAGATCACACTCTCTATTGACCCTGTGTATTCTTTAATATGTAACATATTCAGAAAATGATGTAGACTATACCCTTTTCCGAGTTTTCTTTATAAAAAAAGTGAATGAGATTTCCAGGTTTTATGAGACTAGTCAGTAAGAACGTCCATGTAGGAATACGAAAGATCCAAATAAGTAGCCGGGTCAAAGATGCTTATTTGATTAAGCTTACTTGAATTTACCGCATAATTAGCTTTGCAGATGACACTGTTATTATTTTTCATGAATAAGATTAGACAAATAACTTCAAAAAGGCAGAGCATGCCTTGGATGTATCTCAAAACTGGCTAAAAGTGAATCCGCTTACATTAAGTGCGAGTAAAACTAAATATCTAACATTCTCAATAAACAAAAGGGGCCAACCAATGAATGAGCACACACTCAAATTACACGAATGTCCAAACAATTTACCTCATTGCACTTGCCCGCATATAACCAAAGCTAAAAATATTAAATATCTTGGGACCTTAATTGATGATGAACTCCACTGGGATTTACACATGAACGGTACTTCAAAAAAGATAATAAAACTCATCTACTTCTTAAAAAAATTACGAAATATCTGCTCAACGAAGGATCTAAATAAAATATATTACGTATTCGTTTAAAATATGTTGAAAATAAAGTGTTAGCTTAACTTTCTTGCAAATGCCGCGAAAGTACATTGTTCGTTTCGCACATTTTAAATTTGACGTTTCTCTTCCGTGAAAAAATAAGATAAAACGTAGCTTATAATAAGTGAAATAAGTTAGGTTCTCTTCAGTTTTATTTTAAACATACAAAGAACATATTTTTGACAATCGAAAATGGAAATAAGACTTTGCCATTAGATATTTTAATCGCGCAAAATAGATCGTAAATCAATAATGACATTTGACATTTCGGTGACACTTGTTCACCCCTTTGACAATATTTATAACTATTCTTGATCGAATGTTAGAACGACCTGTTGGCGCGCATGTCTCCGTCCCCTGACCCCACCACTTTCTCCGTCTAGACAGTCTACATCTTACTGAATTGGCGGAGCGTAGCCGTGAGCCGTGCGCGGTTTGATGCGAAGAAGGTGGGAGGGTGGGGTATGCGCAGGGCAAACCTAATTTTGAACCATAGCGGGTTGTTCTTAGGCTGAGTCGAGTATAGTCCTTTATCAACTTAATCCACAAATATCGATATTCTAAATTGATCGTAAATTTGATCGATAATTTCATTGGGAAGAGCGTATTTGTGCATTTGAACAGTGCTGAAGAAAATTTCGGCTTGGATTGTAGGGTTAGGAATAGTGGGGTTGGGAAGATCGGCCGTAAGAATATAAATATCCTGGTAAACTCTTTAGTGCTCATTATGCAAGAATACAAAAGATCCAAATAAGTAGCCAGGTTAAAGATAACACCACTTCCAAAATTCTTAGAATTACCCCAACTTGCTTAAATCAAACCAATCAGGGTGCTAGTACGCGCAAACAGCATATTAAAGGCGCCACCCCTACCCCCAGCCCTTTACCAACACGCGTGCTTCGTCCTGGACTACTAAAATGATTTGTACTCACTTAGGTCCTGACTTCTGGATTGAACGGACACGCGCAAGCGATTTAAAACAAATCTCAAGACATAAGGCCTCTGAAGATGGACAGTGTGTTTTGTCCGAAACGTCAGGAGTTAAAGAATCTTTCTAAGGACCAAATTACGCGGGTAAACCGAAAAAGTTATGCTACATCTTACTCCCGTGAAAATCTCAACCGTAACATGTATATATATATATATTTATATAAAATTGATATTGCAAGGAAAATGCATATTTTCTCTAAAATAGAAAATAATTCCACGGTGTTCCGGTTAGTATACAAACTAAAGCACTTAGTTACAAATGGTGCCTCAAATGGCGCCTCAAACGACACATTAGAATGGCGCCTGGTGACTTCCCACAGCTGTTGCTCCTGTTACGAAAGGAAAATATTCATTTATTCAGCAGAAGGAAAGGGAATCAAAATTTATTATAAACATTGAATAAATGCATATTTATCAGTAGATGTGAGTAACACAGTCAGAGTTGATGCGATCACAGCACTCACACAGATGCATTGCTTGCATATAGTAAATTCACGAGTAAAGTTAGCATCTCAGAAGCTGGGCGTATTGTACAAAGTCCTCAGATAATTTAAAAGTACACATCTGCTGACCCTGTACAAATCGCAAGTGCGCCCCACTGTAGAATTTGGCAGCTACCTTTGGTCGGGAGCCCCAAAATATCTGAAAAAACCCGTGTCTGTGCAGAAACGGGCGGTCCGTTTGATGGATCTTAATAAATGATTGCAATCTTTGGAGCACAGACGTCAGGTGGGAATGTTGTCCTTGTTCTATCGGTATTTTAATGGAAGATGCTCTGAGGAACTAGCGTTATTGATCACTTCGACACCGGTGCATAGTCTGGAAACTCATTCTCAGCTCCACACTGGAGGCCCTGTGGGAAATAATTTCCCTCATGGACTATATCCACCGTAATGCTTATTTTAATATTTAAAAAAATACGTATTTTATATTTCATTATATTTTCAAAGCAGACGGGGTAAAACTTGTTTTTTAAATCACCGTTAGCCCCCAAATAATTGTTAAAGATGCCTCTACAATCACGAAAAACCAATTCCTTTAATGGCCTATATTTCATAATGTAAAACAAAAATAAATAAATTACTTCTAATCCGTACTAGAAATTTACTATAAATTTTGATGAAAAAAAAGATCATTAGGTTTAGGTGAGTATTTTGGCCTCAAACCCAAAAATAAATTTTGTATGAAACATGGCGCGCAGCCGTTCCTCTTAAAATGATAGTAATTAATGCCTTGTTTGTGGTGGACCAACGAAATTACCACCTGGAATAATAATAGTTACGTTAAGATTTATTAGAAGACAGTAAAAGAAAACGTTTTAATTACTGTAATAAAAAAATACAAGTAACGGCAGTTTGGTAGGTAAAGCAATAAAGTAACATATTAGTTAACTGTGGAATTAATATCTACAATAAATTAACTCGTAAGATTGAAGTGTTTTCG
>JAHDVE020008666.1:0-28832 GCA_022606495.2 Halesus radiatus | reverse complement strand
GGCCTCGATGCGCTCCGGCTAGATGTTGTGACTATTAAGAAGAGACATGAGATACACCCACTCTGATTTGATCCTTTCAGGTTTGGGGATGTCTGGCAGAATGAGTATTTCGAAAAAACGTGTAAGCAGCTGTGTGGTTTTTAACATTTAATAATATAATTTTATATTTAATAGTATATTTTATAGTATATTTTTTATTTCCTTCGTTATCCTAACATTTTTTATTTTTTAAGCTCCATATTTATCTCTCTCTATATGAATACGTTTGTTTATATATTTTTCCCATTTTATTTAAAAAAAGACCTATTGCCATAAACAGTAAATGTTACAGTAAAAAAAAAATATTTGGTTAACTTTTTCTAATTTTATTAAATGGGCTATTGTGAAACATGTTATACACCTGTAATTTATCTAATTCTGAGGTAACTTATATAGATATATAAAAAATAACGAGATATTATATACTATTTAATTATTAATTAGATATCTCAAAATCGATAGATAATCTAAGATATTCAGATATAATAAAAAAATAATGAAACTAAGGCAGAAAAAACCAGCTCCTACTTATCAAAGCGATGACCCATTTCCCCAAGCTGTACTCTCTCTTTTTCCATTTTGTTTATTTTCCATAATGCTTAATGTTAATAATATGTTAGACTGAGGATGACTATGAAGAGCAATCTCGACCGGTAACGAAGAAGACCAAAGAAGAACCTAAAATTGACGTATCATTCAACCCATATTTACAAATTTACGAAAATATTATTGGCCAAACAATAACTTAAGATTCTAAATCCTATCTAAAATACCCGAGTTGCTAAAATTTTGATAGCTTTCATCACCCAGATCAATTCAAGTAAAAAAAACATAATGATTAAACAGTGGACAATTCAGTTCTAACCATAACTATTTATGCATATTGCCTTTGTATCAAATATACATCTAGATTATCGATCTCAAAAGAAGAAGAATTTGGAAAAAGATGAGGCAAAACCTACACCAACGGAGCCGAAGAAGAAGGTCAAAACAGAAACAGCGACTGAAACCAAGGATATCGTAAATACTAAAAAGTAATGACTAATCATTTTCATAAATATACCCCCCCCTCCCACACCTCCCTATATTATTTCCTCTCTATCTTAATTCCAATTATTAGACAGCCAAAGCAGATTGAACCAGATGATCAAGCAAAAAAGGACCACAATGAAAAAGATTTATATAGATTTAAAGATCAGCATAATCCCGCCAACCTCAAAAACCTTATTCCTGCAGTTGATAGCACTGGTGCAACAGCCAACGCTACTCAGAACCAACATCATAACAAAAAAGCCAACAAAATCCCCAATCCAAATTCCAATGTCCAACCCCAAAAACAACCACAGCGCGACTTGGCAACACTCGCTCATCCAGGGCTAGGAAATAACAGCAGGCTACCCTCGTTCGGTGACCATATGATTAACCCCCGAAGCTACCTTAACAGCCTGAACACTTTATTACTAATGCAGACTTTAAATGCTAATGGACAACCATACCAATAAAATCCTATAAAAAGTATAAGTCAAACTGAATTGGACCTGCTGCAGAATTTTCAGCTACAGGTAATTCAACAACAAAGAAGGTAACAACAACAGGGACCAGAGAAGAATAATAATACAATAAATAATAATAACAACAGTAATAATGGTAATGGTGACTTGCAACAACAACATCTTTATCAACAAAACTCCGGGGAGAAGAAATTATTTAAAAGAGCGGCTTTCCATGTTGCCATAGCCTACCATATTCATCTTAAAAAGGTAAAAGTCCATGCATATTTTAAACCTTAAACATTTTTACACATTTGATGTCAACACGTGTTAGATTCAAGAAAAATCAGCAGACACAAATGAAATCGACCCGACCTATCATGCTAAAAAGCTCAAGGAATCCAAGAATCCCGCCAAAGAAGAAGTAATAGTCCACAATATAATGCTATTATTAAATTTTCTATATATTATCTTTAGACCACCCGTCAAGAAACTACAATAGACCAAAGTAAACCAAGCAAATCCAATAAAACACAGTAACGGAAGCATCACGAAAAACATGGAAAGAAACCACATGTTACTCCGAAACAACAGGAAACACAACCACCTCCTTCTCCTAAACAGGTAAAGCAGGTTTCGGAAGCAGTGCAGACGCAACTCCCAGAGGAGGAGAAGCCAGAATTATCTGTATAATCTTTGAAAATATTAGCACAAACGCAGCCAATCGAATAAGTAACTACTGTAATAGTTGCAGAACAGTAGGCAGTAGATGATAAAATCGAGGCACATCCCCAGCCTTAGCCTAAGCCTGATGTTGCTCGGGAAGAAGCTGAGGTTAAGATTGCGGAACAAAGAACAATTGAAGGGAAAATACCTGAGTAAAAACTTCAGACTTTTGTATAATAAGATGGCAAGTTATGATAAATCTGTTTGTTACTATTTTTCCTTTATTAAAAAATAGAACTGGTTTTCCGAATTTAATTTATTATGATGGATTAAAACGATAAAGAAAGTTAACAAATGTAAATTTCTTGTAAACTATGCATATGATAGCTTCTTCACAATAATAGATATTGCATAAAACAATAATAAAATGTTAAGTAGATGCAAAGATAAGATATACATAGTTGGTAACACATGCAATGGGAAGTTATACAAAAATAATTTAATTTATCATTTATTATTATTTTTTAAAAATATATATAATATAATCCCTGTATTAAATAAGCAATGTCAAAGAAATAGATGGACTACAACGAAGAGGGCAAGGAACTGATTGCCATCGAATAGCTTTCCCAGCAACTGGTATTTTCTGCCTATTTGAATCTTTCTCCCCATCTTCACCCTATCTATATTACACACACAGGAAAATCTATTTAAATAAATGGAACAAATTCGCAGGGAGAACTTCTTGTTCGAGTCTTACCTCATGAGACTCGAAAAGGACCAGAAGAAAGAGGAGACCGAGGAGGAGAAAAAGAAGGCTGCCAAGCAAAAGAAAAATCAAGATAAAAAAACTCTACTCCTCAGTCCCGAATAAAAATACGAGATTGCTCAGCACGAAGCAGAAGCGTTGAAGGAGAATATCGAAAAAGGGCGAGTCAAATCCGACGCCATTCTCGAAACACTGCGCGCTATTCTTGAGTAAACAGACATGTCAATCGCCGAAATTCGAAAAGACGCCTACGATTTTCAAAGATAAATTCTTCTCGGGGGCGAAAACAGTCGTACCGGCAAGATCGAAGCCTAGAGGATTGAGAAGTACTTTGAGTAAAAAGAACGGCAAAAGCGAGGCCTGATTGAGAAATATAAAAATAAGAAGGCAACATTAATGAGTCAAATCAATAAGACCACGAATCAGATCGCCAAGAAGGAGGAGATGGGTGATGAACTCAAGTTCATTGATTTCCATCAGCTGCAGATTGAGAACAAGAAATACGTCAAAGAGATCGAGGAGAAGAACGAGAAGCTGCTAGAGTACAAGATCGACTCGGGCAAGATTGGTACTGAATTATTAGAAGCCAAGAAAGAGCTGAACGGAATCGTAAACCAGATATCCAAATACCAGAAGGATATCGAGGACAAGGAAAGGACTATAACGACGTCAGAACGCAGTCTCTCGGAAATCGAGCAGAAGAGGTACAGTCTGAACGAGAAGAAGAGGAAGTTGATGACTCAAGCTGAACAGATGAAGTCTCCCACCAACTCTGACATCCCTAACGTACATATAATTTTTAAATTAAATACTGATTTGTATGTTTATATCTTGTTAGACTCTTGCTTACGTTCTACAAAAACGATCCCAATAAAAATTGTTATACGAAAAGAAGAACCTAGAGAGAAAGATTTTAATTGCCCAATCGATCTATGAGAAGGCAAGGAAAGCCTTAGGTCTCTCTTCCACCAATTGATTAATATAAAAAATCAACCAACAAACCTTTGAGTTCATATAATTGGATGAGTTTTTTATTTCGAATCAGATCATTAACCTGTTTAGCTCATTTATTTAATTATAATTTAAAAAAAAACATTGAAATGAAAAAAATAGATATTAAAAAAAAAAAAAAAAAAAAAAAAAAAAGTAATTATTTATTTATATTGTTCATTATCTAACTCAATGAATTATCTTCGATTGAATAAATATATTATTGGAGAAATACCAGACTTATATTAGTGTTTAATTATTCGTTGATTTTTTTCTAAATTGTATCTATTGATGCCGAAAAGAATAACAAGCGTTGTTATAATAGTTATATTGTATATATTATTTTTATCAGGTATTTGCCTAATGAACTTCGTCATGCTTCAGAAGATAAAGTCGTATTGCCTTTGTTTTGATCCTCGTTCAACCATTTCGTTCTGACGCCTCCTTCCCACACTCCCTCTTTCACTGTTCCCTTTTTGCTCTTGTATTAGCCTCTGCCATGCTGTTTACCATCCGCCCACTCCCCAGTGTACACCCGCCCATCAGGCCAATAGAAAGTTCCATTTCCATGTTTTTTATCATTGAAATATTGACCTTCATATCTTCTTCCGTCAGGCCAGGAGAATACTCCTTTTCCTTCCATCTTGTTCAAGACCCACTACAAAAAGAAAATTATCAAAAAAAAAAATATTAACATTAAAAAAATATATTACAGTTCCTTAGAAGGTTCGACCATCTTTCCATTTGTACTTTCCGTAACCATTAATATTGTTATCTTCGAATTCACCCTCATAACAACTATTGTCGGCCCATTAGAAAATTCCTTTCCCGTGCTTCTTACCGTTTTGGTACTCGCCCTTATAAACAGCATTGTCAGGCCAGACTTACTCCCCATAGCCTTCCTGCTTATCATTTTTCCAGTTTCCTTTGAAGGTGGCTCCACAGACATGATTATACACCCCGTAGCCTTCTGCCCGATCATCCACCCATTCTCCCTCATAAATATCTCCATCAGCATGGATGAGCCTCCCGACCCCTGAAGCCATATTGTTCGACCAATAGCCTTAATAAAAGGAGCCATCTTTCCAGAGTTGTTTTCCTCGACCCTATCTTTTTCCATCTTTCCATTGGCCTTCGTATACATACTTTTTATCGAACTCAATGGGACCTTCCGCGACTGAGTCTTTCCCCTCAAACTCTGACCTGTTATATTCAAACGGGGGCAGCTTGGACAGTTTCTCTTTCGTGATTGGGTTGAGGTAATCAGGCATTGCTTCTAGTTTGAGTCCCTACTTGCTATTTTTCACAGACATGATAGGTTGTGACACTAAGGTTGTCATCTCTGGAGGTTTCTCTTATTTTTTCTATTCCACGTCTTTTGCGTTTTCGGCTACAATTCATGCATACACATACAATAATAATTGATTATATATTTTCAGATAATATTTACCTTCATCTATCGCTTGTTCGAGAGGCATGTCTTTTGTACTTTTATTTGCTTCGTTCGCCTTCTTGACCGACTTTTGTGACTTCATCTGGCCGGAAGTTTTCAACTATTTTTCCGTGCTCGGCTTCTGTGGTTCGGCTTCAACGGGGGTTGTCGGGCCAAGTGATTTTTTTTCTATCTCTAGATTCTCAGGAGTATTCTACTTATTATTCTCCGGATTAACAACGATGTTTTTTATTTCGTCCTATTTAGATGTTGCCTTACAGGCTGAGCAGGTCTCACCCATTCCTCAATCTTTATTTATAGAGATGAAGATATGTATGTATAATATTAATATTTTTCTTTTTAATAATAATTATAGATATTGTTATATATTATTGGGAGAAAAAGAGAGATCTTTAGAAAATAGAATAATAATAATATATGACAATCATTCCTTTTTTCTTTGGAAAAATATTAGAATTTAGAAAAGTTAGAAACAAATATACACATAATAAAACAAAGGTATAATTATTCAATATGTATTGGCCAATATTAACAAAAAAAGTATCTTATAAATAGTATGTATATAACACATATAATCGAAAATATAGGGTGGCTATATCTGCACATTTGAATAACCCAATCAATAAAGATCAAAGCTACTCGAGATATTCCACTCCACTGACTTCGCTCAATAATGAACCCTAAAATGAATCATCTTCCAACTCCCCTTCATTTTAACCATTCATTCTAACTTTGCCATAACTTTATTGTAATGGCTGCGGCTTGAGACTCACTAAACACTTTGGTTCTAATGGGATTTTGTTTGTGAAGTTGTCATGTTGTGGCAGGTTCGAGGCCCTTAAAGCTTAATTAAAAGCATGTTTGCTGATATGTTCACGGACTCTATTATTGTATTTGTCTGAACTATACTTGAGGAGAGCCGCTGCTTCATGGTTAATAGGAGAATTCGGGTTCGGATACGTCAGCAATTGTGGTAAGAAAACCTGAAAATAATAATACAATAAAAATAGGATCAATTTTAATAAGATTTTAAATTACCTCAAAAATATTGACAAGCTCTTAAATCCAAACTCCGTTGAACACGTCCAAACACACAGATCCCAACCTTTAAAGACGAAATAAATAATAATCATATATAAAAAATATTAAAGTTAGGTACGAAGAATGGATATTTGGATGGAATATTTGGGTTTAAAAAACCACCGAAGGACTTTAAAATGGATAGTCATCAGGAAGATGCAATATAATTTTCCACAACCCATCCTCGTAGGGGGTATTTTTTGGACCTAATAAATATTAAATACTCGATATAATATAATAAATAGTAAGAGAGCAATATCATAAGTATACATTCTAAAAAAGTATTTTACATTTAAATTGAAAAAATTAACCACAGTTTTTTATTAAGTAACCAACATTTTGGTTTATATTTATTTTACCTTTAAAATCTATTTTGTAAGTGTTCTTCTACGCTGTGGGTTTAGGTGGATATCCATGTGCATTGAGATTTTCTAAATCTCTCTGTTTCCTCTTCGCTGAAAGTGCTAGATTTATTTAGCTGGTATTTTTGGTCTTCAATGATTTACTTTCCATTGTAATGTTACAGCTTACAAATTGATATTGATTTTTTTTTTTAAATCGCTAACTTATATTTTAATACTTATAAGAGTATATTACTCTTCTTGGGGGTTTTAAGAATTAAAACTTCACCTTACAGATTTAATTTTAAGTGTTTTATATATGTTATCTATATGTAATCAATAGATATAATTAATTTTAAGAGAATTCAATTTCTATTGTTTTCGCCGTAAAGTAACCTGTAATAATTCATACTTATTAAAATGGGAAAAATAAAAGATAACTAGCCGATGTCGTCATTTATATTTTTTCCACAGATTTGTTGAAATAATAGTATATCCATTAGAAAGTAAAATATCATTGTACAATGTTATAGTTACAAAGTGATCGGGGTTCAACATTCTGAAAAACATAGATAATGAGTAGCATGCAAAAAATTATCACCACCCTAACATCTCTATTAAAAAAATATACAAAAAATACAAAAAATACACACCTATATTTTATCTAATTGCCAAAAAGATTAAAAAATAATCATTTAAGAATATGATCCAGATAGTAAATTTCTGCCTCAGTCAAGTGGTTATTGTTTGTTCTTTGTAGGATGTTCTTCCAAACTTCATTCACCTTCAATATATACTTGGCTCCCTTCACCTAACTCTTTAATCTCAGCAGCACTTACTCCACCTCCGCTATCAGTTCGACCCACTCCGACTTATCCACGAAGAACATCAAGGTACGCTTCAGCCAGAGCACCTCCAGATTGGCATACCGTATTTTCTGATCCTCGGAATCTAAGACTTCTTTTACGAAGGCAAGCTCGGCCAGTAGAAAATGTTTTGAAGACTCAATTATTATTTTTCGAGGTTCACTGCCTAAGAAGCAATACCCATTGATGCCCTGGACCACAACATTTCCCGAATTAAGATTCGATTCCACGAATATCGGTTATTGCTACTGTTCGGGAACTGTACCCATTGTCAGCTACCAGGATAGTGACGGTTCAGAAAGGTTGGTACTTCTTAATGTGAATGGATTATTGTTTTTGATATGGGTGGAAAAATTGCCTACCCTGACAAGAGTGATAAGTTGGTGGACATTGCCTTTATGTGAAGTTGATATCACCCAGTTAGGCAATGCTCGATTGAGTAGCCAGCGGTAGTAGGTCCAGGGCGCCTCCTCGTGGGGGTTCAAAAAGATGGCCGTCTTGACCATTTCTAGCTCCTGGTCAAATTATGCCTTCAACATCCCAAATTGTATAATTTATTATCGATTTTATGTTGAAAGCCCGTGCTTGTTCTATTTATCCTCCAAATATCCTTTATACTTCTCCGAAATGTGTTTGGTTCTGAAGTGATAAGGCGAGAAATTGAAAGGATTGGCCTTTATCTTTTCGTGAGTGAACTCCAGCGCTTTGTCAAGGTTTACTGAAATCGAATGCAGCCAATGCCTGTAGTTCCAGACGTGAAAGTTCTTTTCATCCTTCATAAGCATCATCTTACATAGTTAGTGATCTTGTTGAAGGACCGTTGAAGAAGTAGGGTTCAAGTGGTAGAGCTTCATGACTAGCCACTGTCTGAAGCTCCAAGTGCAATATGATTTTGGATCTGATTTGATTAGCTTGGTAGTCAACTTCAGGTTGGAGTCGAGAAGCTTCTGTTTATCGGCAACTTCCAAGGTGTGGAGCTCCTGGTCGACGAGTTCTCGCCGAAAGTTGTAGATGGTGCTGATGTCAGGACAGAGTTGGATGAGGATGTCGGTGAGTTCTGTGAGGTATTTGAAGCTTTGGGGTTATTTGGGTTGGTTGCGAAGATCCATAAATTCTTTCAAATGGATGGCGATTTTCTCGGCTTTCTGTTCTTCTTGATCGATTTCCGCCTGTGGCCTTTGCTATTTCTGGACTTTTTTCTTGCCGTGAATCATTTTTCTCCTTTTTTTAAGTTTATAAGATAAATATATTTTTATATGTTTACTTATTATAATATTTATCCCCTCAATATCTATATAAAATATGAGGAAATCTTTGACGGAATAAAACAATTAATTTAAATTATTTTTATGGATCAAATCTGACTCAAAAAATACATAAAAAACCATAGAATATTACACTGCTTTATCTGATTTGGGTATTAATTTTTAGTCAAACTGTCCTATAGAATTAAGCCTTACATCTATTGATTTGATAAATAAAACAGATAATAATTAACGGCCAATGATCAAACTGGGGTGTTATGGTTAATTTCGAGAATGAGCTGTTCGAGTTGCCTCACCTTCTGCTTCAGTTCTACATTTTCAATCTCTTTCAGCATTTTGGATGCGTCGGATTCCTGCCTCATGAGTCTAATTTCGCTTTCAATACCGTACAGTTCTTGTCTCAGACTGCTATTTTTGTCTTCCAGCTCGACTATCTTGGCCCTGAGAGCTGAGAGTTCTTCTTCCTCGATTTAAACCTCCACATCCGCTTTGGACTGGAGTTAGGTAATCTTCAGCTGCAGGACTCCTATTGTTTGGTGGAGTGTTGCATTTTAGCAGCTGATGTCTTGTATTCGACAGTCTAGGCTTCCTCTGCTTTCCATGTACTCTTGCTACTTTTATTGGATTTGAATCTTCACAGCTTATAACTATGATTTTAAAGCACTCTATTTCTGGGTGCCTTGAGTTTCGATTTGGATTAATTGTGTCTCGAGAGTGGTTTGAGTTTATTCCTTCTGTGATTTTAGTTTTTTAATCATTTCGTCCTTTTCCAAGATAATACGTTAGATTTTTATCATATTGTCTGAGCAAGGCAAAGAAAAATAAATAACAAAGAAATATCGACAGAGTTTTTAAAACTATCAAAGTTAAAGTATATACCTTCGAATGACACGAATTCCCCTTTCATCCTTTCGACAACTCTTTCGTACTCCTTGATTTTAATTGCAGCCTCACTCAACTGCATCTTGAGTCTGTCGTTCTCCTCCGTCAAAGTGTGCAAAGCGACTGCCTCAGGCGATAGAATATTCTCTTTTACAGGTTTTTGACAATATTGCCCATGAATCTGTCTTTTAGTCTCCTGACCAACATTGTAATCATATTTTTTAAATTTTTCAGAAAGCATTTTCCTCTCAGGATATTAAGTTATTTTTTATCTACTTATATGATTATGGAAACTATTATTAAAAAAGAGTTCTGAACATTTGGTTGAAAAAATGAAAGATTTTATAACGACCTTATAATTCTAACTGGACTATCAAATAAAATAATTTATCTATAATTGAATTAAATATTTTTAATCGAAAAAAAATATGCATATTTATTGTTATTAAAATAGTATATCCATATAAATAGCTACATGTATATAACCAGAGTCATGTTCTAAATATTTAAACGAAGTATTTAATGAGAAATAAATCTAGATATCAACAAAAAATAATTTAATATATTTATAAATATTATATTATTATTATTATAATATAAATTATTAACATAATTATCCACGAAATACACAAAAAATGGCACGAGGACCTAAGAAACATCTCAAAAGAATTAATGCTCCCAAGGCTTGGATGCTCGAAAAGCTCGGAGGAATCTTCACCACCAGACCCAGCCAAGGACCTCACAAACTCCGTGAGTCCATCCCCCTCTCCATTCTCCTCAAGCACCGACTCAAATACGCCAGCAACGGCAGAGAAGTCATCCTCATCATCAATGACCGTGAAGGTGGTATTCAAGTCGACGGAAAGTTCAGAAGAGACAGAGGTTTCCCTGTAGGAATCATGGACGTCGTGAACATCCCAAAGACCAACGAGGCCTTCCGAGTCCTTTACGATATTAAGGGTCGATTTACCCTCAAAGCAATTGAAAGCAATTAAGCCAAGGTATTATTGAATCACCAATCTCATAACCTTTTGATATTTTTTATGATGTATAGTTTAAATTGTTAAAAGTGAAAGACCGTGCCGTCGGCACCAACAAGATCCCCTACATCGTGACTCACGATGCCCGTACTATCAGATTCCCCCACCCCGAAATTGAGGCAGGAGATACCATCAAGTACGAGATCAGCACTGGCAAAATCCTTGAGTGGATCAAGAACGATCTTGGAAACACAGGCTATATTACCGGCGGAAACAATATTGGGAGAGTCGGACAGATTGTGCACGTTGAGAGACATTTGGGAGGCTTCGATATTGTCCACGTGAAGGATGCCAACGGAAAAACCTTCGCCACCAGAAAATCCAATATCTTTATCATTGGTAGCGGCAAGAAACCCCTGATCTCGCTCCCCAAAGAAAATGGGCTGCACCTGTCCATTCTGGAAGAGAAAAAGAGAAAGCTCAGCAACTGATGGTTATGAAATATATCGATATTGTTTTCAAGAATATAATTATTTAAATTAACATCCATCTACCTCAATCATAAAAAGAATTCAACAATAATTGTATTATTTTTTTAAAGGATAGACATTTTATGACTTATTTTCTCCCAATTTTTCAATCATTCAAAAATCATAAGTTTCATCCATGATTCTGTTCAAATAATTCTTTACTGTCCAAGCGACTGACATTGACAGAGGAGTCTTAATTATGTTTAAAGTGAATCCTTTATAAAATGCACGAATTCCTTCACTTTTCATCTTCTTTATCAGTTCGACATAACCTAGCAGCTTCGGAATCTCTTGCCTCTCAAACAACAGACTCTGGCCTTGCATTCTTTTCTTGATCATATCCATTGGATACGCCAGGAATTGCCCCCCGGAGCAAAGTACTCCAATAATCAAATCAGTGTACCACTTTGTATAATGGTTGGGAAATCTTCTTTTGGTCTACTCTTTGAGTTTTGTAAATATGAAAAATCCAGTTCCGTGATAAAATATGATTCCGAATATTGAAACGGGATATCCTGCGTAAAACCCACGCAATCCTTCGTTGTTCCTTATTTTAATAGTGGCTGATCTAATGCCTGAATAGCTAAAATCGTCTTTTTACATAGCCATCCGGATTCTTAAGAAGTCTAGGGGATGAGTGACACTGATTGACGCACATCCTGCAGCAGCGCCGCAAAAGAACAACACTATCTTTGACTTGATAGTATCATCCTTTCGATAAAATCTACGGCGTAGGTAGTCAAACACAGCAAAGTCCTATATAGAAAATGTAATGGTAGTATATTGGAAAGTGAATAACAAAAATAGAGATGTCACTATTGCGGCTTGAGGGAAGATCCTGAGGATGTTCATCGAATTGCCTCTCCACAGATTGAGGTAGCCGTGCCTCTAAACGATGTAGACGAGGTCAGATAATGCGCTCCTATAGCGGAACACGGTACTACGGGTCTGGTTTAGGTTGGAAATACTAAGTAAAGGAATTTGACCCTTTCGATAGGGGCAATGATTGTCTTGGCGGCCACTCCTGCGAACCCTCCGGAGATGAAACTTTTTAGAATCTTTGCTGGGGTCATCTGATCGTCTGTATCCTTGTGCATTCTTTGTCCGATTTAATATATTTATACTATTATGCAAGATGATTTTTTATCGAATAAATAAAATATGATGAATAGTTATTTTTACTTATAAATCATACCATAGTAGGACTGTATTATCTCTAAAAAAGACATTAATAGGTTCAACGATAATTTTTTGGCATTTTATTCCAAAGTTTTATCGATTTGTTTTATTGAGGATTGAACAATCAAAATCTCTTTAAATATTTGAAATAGTCATGATATTAAGATATTGTTATTCTTTGCATACAAGCACCAATCATCCTTTTTTTTTAAATGGACTATACATTATCTATCATCTCAGAGTAATAACACATCCTGCTTTGGTTAAAAGAGTACTTAACGTCTCTGCTTCTTCTTTTTTAGCTTGCTTCATCACAACTGGAGTCTTCTCCACGAGCTCTTTTGCTTCTTTCAAACCCAAGCCGAGGGCTTCTCTAATGGCTTTGATAATCTTGATTTTGTCTGCAGCATTCAGGCTTGTCAGCTCCACATCGTAAACATCCTTGACTTTAGCTTCCTCCTTCTTTTCGGTCTTCACGGTCACTGCTCCAGGGTTCAGTAAAAATCCGATGAACTATAGGGGTTCCCATGCCTTTTGCATATCTTTCTGTTGCATTATATAACTCGTCACATCGGCGTCTTCTTTGGAACAGGCCCAGTCTAGCTTAGCTTCGACGATCGATTCGTTTCCCATGGCCATTCTTTTTTCGACTAATAGATGTTGAAGGTATTGTTGTTGGTTTTGTCGGAACGAGTTGATCGCATTGGCGATGACGTCGAGTTTGTCTTTGCTGTTTGCTATCGAGGCTACTAGTTGTTCGCGAGTTGAACTGTCTTTGAATGCTTGGTAGGCTCTGCGCTGGACTGATCGCGAGTACTTGGAAGTGAGACGAAATATACTAATCATTTCAATTATTTTGTTTATATATTTGCTTGTGTATTTTCTGAAATATACTGTATGTATTATTAATATTTATATATCCAAAACAAATGGCGAATCAAAAGAGAAAAACCCTATTTAATCAACTATAAAATTATAAAATAGATATTATTACGTATTGATCTCAAATTTACGAGATGTGAATAAAAATATATATGAATATATAAAAATATACGACTTTTAAAATATCAAAGTTAAAGACTGTTGCTTTATACACAAACTATAAAATATAAAGACATATTTATAAAAAATATATTTTCTTAACAGTCATATCTATACAAAAATTAAATATATAAAAATAATGAGAGGCAGTCCAATCCATAATTTGAGAAGTACTCACACCAACGAAAATACCAGTCCCTATCGCACAGGAGTCATTCGAAGAACTGCGGAGAAGAGAGATGTCTACGAAACCAACTCTCCTGATAGACTCGTAACATTATTTTATATACATAAATCAAATCAATGTATTATTATCTCAAATCATAGAATTCAAATTTAAGTGAGACAGAATATTGGAAATTCAGGGCCAGGAAATACGAAGTCGAACTGCACACTCTAAATGAGTAACTCCTATTGCAAAACAGAAGATTGTTTCAAGTCGACGAATTGGAGGAGAAGATCGAGGTGCTTCTGCGCCAGAACACCCATCTCGTGGAGGAGAACGAGACGCTGCTCCAGGTCATCCAGCAGAAGAAATCGGAAGTGGACATGTGGCGGCTGAAGTTCGACTCCGAGTACCATACGACTAACGCATTGGAGAGTGAGGCAAGGCAAGCTTATACGAATCTGAGTCACAAAGATGAAGAGTACAAGCTGGATGTGGACCGGCTGGTGGCAGAGATAGATGACCTTCACAACAGGATGCAAGATATGGAGAAACAGCATATCCTTGAAATAGATCACATCAAAGGAAAGTACGAGGTCGAGGCTATGCGTGACATTCAAAACCTCAAGCGTTCCCAGATGGGCAATAATGAGTTATTTGAGATCCAGATCCGAAAACTAAAAGACAGCGTCGACTAGAAGAATTTCGAGATCGAGAACAATCGAAAAGATAACAAACTTGAATGTTAACGATTGAATGGAGAGGTAAGAAAATATCACAATCAAATAAAATAAAAAAATGATTTTTTATATCTTAACACATAATAGATTGGATTCTTAAAAAATTAAGTGAAAAAAGTAGAACAGCAGAAAGACTCAGCAGTTGCCCAACTCAAGGCTGAGCACGAAAATAACGTCAACAATCTGGTCAGGCACCACAAGAAGACTGAAGAGGATCTCAAGAGTCTAAACGAGAACAGAGTTCGGAGGATGGGCTACGAGATTGAGGAGAAGAAGAACGAGATCGAAGAATGTCTCGGAAAGATTAAGAAGACTGGCAAGGAAGGAGAATTGGAGATCGTTAGGCTTATCGAAGACAAGGAAAGGCTAAGACTTTAAATAAATGAAGAGGCGGTTCGCCATGCTGGAGATATCGCTGAGCTCAATAGATTCTGGGAGTCCCAACAATAGGCCTAGCGAAAAGCAGCGGCAGTTAAGGAGCGCAATACACAGACTCTGTTGGAAGGAGACATCGACAATTTACATCGGATAATTGATGCTAAACAGGCAGAAATCGAGGGGTTATTGCAACAAAACGATTTTCTACGGGTAAACTAAGATGTCAAGATAAATCATATGCGCGAGCTGAACAACGAGATGCGCAACAAGCTTCAAGAGGTTATCCTTCACTATGAACGTGAAATCGAATTGCTCAAAATCAAGACTAGCAAACTCTACGAGGCGGATCTGGAAGCTCTGAAAAGCCAGTTAACCAACCAAACAGGCCTTCTCAGCTCGGAGAACGCCAAGCTTAAACAGACTCTCACGGAGACCAAGGACCGCCTTGTCCAAGAGGTCGAAGATAAGCTCATGATGCGCAGAGACTACGAGCTGCGTTTTAGTGATATCAATCTTAAGTATGAACGAGAACACCAGCAGCTGCAGGACTTGCTTGTGCTTGCAGAGAAAAATTACAGCAACGTGCGCAGCCAGACATCTATTCGCGACATTGAACACTCGGCGAAGCTCAAACGTCAGACAACCAGCATTCAAGGGATCGTGGTGGATAAACGAGCTTTGGAAACTCAGATCCAAAACAAGAATAGGGAAATCGAAGAGCTGAATCTCAGAATCCAAAAAATGCAGGGTCAACACGAACACGACCTCGCCAAGATCCAAGCCAGACTGGCCGAGGAACAGGAGAGGTACCGCAAATGGGTTGACGATCACAACAAGGAAAACAGAATAGTTAGTGATGATAGAAATGTTCTCCGAGACCAATTAAAGTCTCAGGCTGAAAAATTCAGAAAGGAGAGAGACGAAAGCGAGAGGAAATTGACTGAAAAAAGCCAGACTATCGAAACTCTGAGACTCAGACTAGCTCAACTCGAAGGCACTCTTGAGGAGTGGCAAAGAGAGCATGGTAGCCTCGACGTCAAGCTCAAAGTCGAGAAAGGAAATATCGAGCGCACGAACTTGGAGCTCGAGACAATCATGAACAATGAGAGAGACAGACTTGAAAAGATCAGGGAGTCTGACAAGCAAGCCCTTCGCAAAGACTACGATTCTCGGCTGGTCGGGCTAAACAAAGAGATTGCGGATTTGAATAAGCAAATCGACAGTATCAGGCTTTCCTACGAGGAGGAGAAGTTAAAATCTAGGGGACTGGAGACAGAGCTGGGCCAAGCCTATGCCAAGGTGGACGAGAAGAGCAGGCTCGAGGACCACGTGATCAACATTGGACTGAGCAATAACTATTTCAAGAACATCGCTGAGATCTTTAAGAAGAACATCGAGTGATGAAAAAAAGCAAAATGCTAATAAATGATAATAACCAAATTTAATTTTTTTTATTCTTATATTTTTTATTCTTTACCTACATAATAATTAAAATCAATAAAAACCCTAAACTAAACCAAAATGTAAACTAAATTTTTTAAAAAAGAGATACAAGCAAAAAGATGGTAATAGGGGAAAAATTAATTAACTTATGTTTTAATATTTAGAGTTTTTTTTATCCATCATTTAAAAAACTAACCATTTTCCTCCCGCTTCAGATGAATACCTTCTTGTTGCTTGCTAACCGTCGACTCCACGAAATGTTGTTGATTTGGAGAGGCGGTCTCTGAAGAGAGTTCGGCTTCTATTTCTTATCCGAACTACCACCAAGCTTCGGAGTCATCTGCTGGCTGCTAATCGACATACTGCTGTTTTGCCCGCCCTTATTGCTATTTATATTTGTAGGAACGACTTTATTCTCTTTTTCGAACATTGCCATCCGCTCCTTCATCTTTCGTTGCTGTTCTCCATGTTCGAATTTCCTCTGGTCCAGGAGTTGCAACGACTCGAACTTCAACTGCAGAGAGGTCGAAGTTTAGTTTTGCGATTAAGCAACATTCGACTTGGTACTGATGTGTGGTTCGGCCAACGCCGTCACTGTAATCTTGTTGTTGTGGTGGTGGTGTTGGTAGCGACTTCTGAGGGTCATTTTGCCAGCAGTTGTATTCAGAGATGCTGTGGACTCCTGCTTCGCCACACTTTTTGCACCTGTTGGAAGATCTACTTTAGATTTTGAATTGTTAAAGGTATGTTGAGGGATTAAGGCTTTGAATTTAGTGATTTTGAGACTTGTAGCCAGTTTAATCTCTTCTTTCTCTTTAAGGTCGGAAATTTTCGACAGTACACTTTTGAAATTATGTGTGCCGTCCAGCATGCCCGAGAGTAAAGCTGCTAGGCTTTCGGTTCGTTGTGCCAAAGTTGATAAATGTTGGTTGTATATTTCTGGTTGGTCTTGTAGCCGAGTCGATGAGGCCAGTGACAATATGGTCAGAGCAAGGGTACGAGTAGGTGAGTGATCTGGTTGTTAACAGTTTAATATATCCTGAGATTCGAGAAGGTAGATACTTGGTGTTCCTTTGAGCGAGAGTAGGATGCGTTCGGGGGCGAATTCGTCAGCCGTAATTCCATTTTCAACTAGAAAATCTCCTACGCTGCAAAGACATTACAATGCGTACCACAGCTCACGAGTATCAATTTCTCCTCTCTCAATGATGTTGGCGAATGAATAATTGAAGTACTCGGCATAAACCTCCATTTTTTAATATTCGATGCACAAATGCTTTTCTGAATAATAGTGTATTTTGTATATATATATATTGATATTGAACGATTAAATTTGATTACCCTTGATGACTTTGAGATAGTGGACTGGGGCCAAGGATGGATGACTTTGCTTATGCATGAAGTCTATCTGTTTTTTAAGTGTTTCTGACTGCGGGTCAGTGTTGACAAAAGTAAATGTCTTTTTCATGATGAGTTCGAGGTCAGATTGCCTATAGAGTTCAACTTGTCCGAATACTTTGTCTTCGATTGTCCGGATGTATTAAATATCAGGAGCAATGTTAGCAGCTTCCTTATTGCCCATAGACTTTTCAAGGGGTGATTGTTCAGGTATATTATTATGTGTGGTATTTTTGGGAAAGTATTGGTAAAATAGTTTTTCAAAGAAAATTTAAGAAGCAACTTTTTAAAAAAAAATTAACGAATATTTTTTATTTATTTTTCTCTTTTTACGAAAATTATTCCACAAAGCATAATCCAATAAATGTTTTGTATTATCTTTGTAAGTTATATCTACCTTCTGTATATAATTGTGATCTATTATGGTTGTTTTTACAGATAATACCTATTTTTAATTGAACAAAAACTTATTATATGATATATTCTTTCCGCATTATTTTTATTTACTCATTAATGAGTTTCTATTAACAATTTCTTATCTTGATAACAGAATGCAATTTGTAAAGATGAATCTCCATTATGAGATTTAGTCAGAAATGATCTGTGGACCGAGAGTCCGAAAGATGATATTTCGCATTGCTGCTTGCTTCTGTGGCTAATCTCCGAATCCCTCCAACAGCTCTTCTCTTCTCTACGCTCTTCCTCCCTCTGATCTTATCCGCGATGTTTTAATCTTGCTTTTTGTACTCCTTCAATTTCTCCAACAACCTCGCATTGATCTTCATCACATTCACCAGATGCTGACTGCTCTGGGCCAGATCGCCCTGGACCTTCTTGTTGATGTTCACGATCTCCTGATTTTTGTGCAACAAGAAATTGGCATGTTGGCTTTCGTTTAGCCTCTTAGTATTTACGTTGGCGAGATGTTTGGTCTGGTTGGAGATCGCCGCATTGAGCTCGTCCTTCTTGAACTTCTCTGCCAGCGAATCCTTTCTGAGTAACTCCTGTTGGACCACTGCTTTCGAGATTTTGATTTAAATCTCGCTGGCGAAGTCCCCACATTTCTCTATCTCTGCATCCAGATGTTTTTTCTTCCTTTCCAAATCTACTTCTATGATTCGGAAATCCTCTATTTCTTTGTCTAAGAAGTTATTCTCACTTTCATAAGCCTTAAGCAGCTCTATTTTAGTAGCTATCTAGACCTGCAGTTCGCAGACTCTCCGGTCGGTGATTTCTTTATCCTTGACAAAGTTATTTCTATCTTTCTCTCTTTCTTCCTCCACTTGAGCATTCAGCCCATTGATTTCCTCCTCGAGTTTTTTCCGAAGCGAGACCAGCCGCCCTTCCTCGTTATCCAAAGCATCAGCCCTAGATTTAAGAGCAGAAGCTTTATCTTATAGTTACTGAGCCTGGGCATCTTTGGCGGATAGGTTTAAGTTGAAACTATCCCGACTCGCCTGTAAGTCAGTGAGTTCGATTTTCTTGGTCCGAAGCTATTTTTTGCTGTGGTCTCTGGTAGAAATCAAGTCCTGAAGGCTTTTGTTGAGAGTGGCGGCAGTCGCGTTGTTCTCGGAAGCGACAGTGGAGATTTGGTGCTGGAGATCGATGATCTTCTGCTCGAGTCCTTTCTTAAAATCTGCGATTTCTGCGTAGTGTTAGTAATCGTGGTTGGCTCCTTCGAGTCTGGTCTGGAGCGTGTTGATAAGCTTGTCCTTTTGGTCGAGAGGACAGGTATTGTTGCTCATATCTGTTTATATGTATATGTATATATCTAGCTATGCCTAGTAATTAGGATCTTCAAATAGAAGTTTTTATATATATATTTAGTTAAATTTCGATGAAATATTTGATATAGGATTTGTTCTAAATAGAAACAAAAAATAAAGATGAAACTATTTAAAAAAATTATTCCATCTTCATATTTTCGTAAAATAAAAACAACCATCGATCTAATCTAAAAATATTTTTTATAAAATATATTTTTATATTCAAATAATATTTTTTACACGCAGAATTCAACAAATAAAAATATACTTTATCTAATATATTCATAATCAATGCATTCTAGGTTCTTTTCTAGGTCTGGGAGCACAGGTCACAATGTTATCCACTCTCATTATCAGCTCTGCAGCCTCACTCGCGGAAATCAAAGCTTGTTCTTTAGATCGGAAACACTCCTGTACAATCAATAATAGGTAAACATAAATGGTTAATATATATTGTTTAAATTTGTTTACGGTCACGCATAAATTAGCCATTGAGTCAATGGTTCCATTATTCATGTTCAGTCCAGCATCAGGCCTGGTTCTCAGCTCCACTTCCAAATTCTGGATGAGCTCGTTGCTATCGTAGCCTCCGTTGTCGGAGATGATGGTGGGCAGCTGTCTCAAAGCGCGAGCGTAGGCCTGGATGGCCAGAGCCTCTTTGCCGGTCACGGTCTGAGCAAGAGCATTACAAGCAGCAGACATTTGCATTTCGCTGTTTCCTCCACCATAAACAACAGACTTGTTCTTGACTGTCTGCACGAGCACGCACAAGGCGTCGTGAAGAGACCTCTCTGCCTCGTCAAGGATGTGCTTGCTGGCTCCTCTCAATACAATAGTGCAGGCTTCGTTTCTTTTGCAGCCGCTAAATTTGAGCACCTTGTCCTCTCCAATGAGGATTTCCTCAATCGAAGCGCATACTCCTAACACCTCCTCAGATCGTTCGGGGGAGTCGAATGTAGAGACGATCTCAGCGCCAAGAGCAGCAGAAATTCTCTCGATACCTTCAAAATCAGCGTGTTCGATGACCATGATCCCTTTTTCGACGAGGAGCTGCTCGGGGTAGTCATAAATAAGTTGTCTGTTGATGAATACATTGGGCTTGTAGTTAACGATTCTGTCAACCTTTTCTCTCATCTTTTATCTCTCTGCCTCAGAAATCTCCTGGACCTTTTCCAGAGACTCAACTCTAACTCTGGTGCCGTAAATCTTCACTTTGTCGTAATCCATAGGGGTGTTGGTGACCAAGACCCGACAGTCCTTGAGCTCACGTTTGCAGCCCACGGAGATAGTCTTTTCCAAGATGAGGCCATCTTCGAGGAAAGAGTCCTTGATACTGCCGCCCAGTTTCTTGATGACCTGGATGTATGACAGATTCGTGGATCCCTTGAGCCTGAGTACGGCATCGACAGCCAACTGTGCAAAGTGTTCTTTGTCTTGAGTCAGAAGTTTTGAGCTCAATGTGGTTTTAGCAATATTAAGCAAATCCTCTTTGAACTTTTCGAGGTCTCCGGAATTGTCTCTGGAGATCTCTCTGAGTTTGCTTCTGGCGCAGTCTCTCGCCTTTCTCCAGCCAGATATGATGTGAGTTGGATGGATCCTCATGTGCACTAGCTTTTCACCTTCTCTGAGAAGCTCTCCAGCGAGGACAGCGACTGTGGTTGTTCCGTCGCCCACTTCTTCGTCTTGGGTCTTGGAGATGTCAATCAAAATCTTAGCAGCAGGGTTGTCGACGTGCATGGATCTCAAAATGGTGGCTCCGTCGTTGGTTACGTTGACATTTCTGTTCTTTGGACCAGCTCCCACAGGCACTAAGATCTTGTCCATTCCTCGGGGTCCAAGAGTAGTCTTTACGAGATCAGCAACAGCGATGGCTCCTACAAACGAACTCTAATGAACTCAGATAATAATGTGATTATGAAAAGTTTGTGTTTTTTGAGAATATTTAAAAAATTATTACGAGTCTCGCCATTTCGCCTTTCTCTTCTGTGGCGTTCTGCTTCATGACTTGGGGGAGTATATTCTAAAAGTGGTGAGTAAAGAAGGATTTATATAATATTTAAGTCGTACTCCGACAGCGTCCATTGGTCTTAATATATCTATATTATGTTATATTTGAGTTTTTTTATATTATTTATAAATTGAAATATGTAAATGTTGGATTTTAACTTTTTATATAAATATCAGCATCCCCATCTATTCATATAAACCAGACATCCCATAGATATTTTTAAAAAATAGATATCTGACATCTAATTTTTTATAATTATAAGATATTTTTAAAATATGAATATAAAAATAAGTATATTATTATTACTCACAGTGGAATTCCAAGATTTAAAGAGAAAGTAAAAATAATAATAATGATCAATAAATAATATTAAACCGATGCCCATGAAGACCCATGTAATTCCTAAACATGCTTGCCAAAGCATAATCGACAGACTCTAGGCAATTAGTGATATTTATATCGATGTACTGCAGGCTCTTTGACATACTTAGGTATAAGCATCCCTATAAAATCTAATTTCTTTGCAACTTGATCCCGCTCATATTTATTCGAAACCGCACCAGCTTTGACGACTTCGCAGCACGCTTTATCAGTTACTTCAGAGACTCGCCACTAACGAGAGGGTTGGAAGACAAGTCGATTGCGAAACTCTCCAGATTATTGTGTTTGGCAAATAAATTACTTAATTCGAAAGTGCAATCTTCTCTAACAGCAGTGTTGGAAATACTTAAGTTAAGCTTTCTAAGCTTGGTTGCTGAATTTAAGCACTGAACAAGCTTTACGATGCTCGATTTTTCCGAGGAAGAAGGGTTTGGAGTATGGGCCCTTTCGACAATACAGGAATTCAAGGAAATCTCAATTTTAACAATCTCCTTCAGCTCAGTCAAGAAAAAGCCTAATTCATCAAGATGACGCCCTTCGAGTTTGTTAAATTGGTTGAAAGAAAGGCAGAGGTGTTTTAATTGGCTTGGGAACGATTTGAGAAGGCAGGTAAAAGGGAAATTACCTCCAATTGCGGATATCGGGCACTATGGAAAAACCAGAGTTAGCTCGTTTAAATCATTGACTTTCCCAATTATATTGCTCATACTTTCCAGTGATCTTATTGAAGGAACCTGATCACTCAAGAAGATATAAATAGATGAAGATTGAATAGAAGACATTCGTTTCGCAACAACGTTCAATGAAGCCGAATTTACTTTGAAACGGTACGAGAAGCCATTTTGCAGGTATTCTAGAAGTGGGTATTTGGTTGTTCCGTTAAAATCGATCAAAATCTCGGTGATTTATGAAGCATCAAGTTTTTTAATTGCCAAAAGCTCAGGAATGTTGGTTATCTATGCCAATATTTTGATATTTTTGTTGAAATCTTAAAATCTGGCTTCGGTAGTAACGATGTTATCCAATCTTTGTCGAAAATTATTGAGATATTTTTTGTCTGAGTTTAAAACAAGTTTTCCCCACATTGTTTCGCTTGGGTTCTATTAAGAAATGGACTTCACAAATTCTGAGCACATTTTGTAATATTTAATGAGAGAAACCTTCTTCGACTTATCTTTTTTTTGGCTTTGGATCATCATTTTTATTTACTTATCACTTTAAATATGGGAAGATATGGCAATGGTTTGTGTTGTTTTATGGATTTTGATAGGTTTAGCAAGTTGTATTTTTTGCTGCTCCATTACTTGATTGATTTATAAGAGAGACTTCGTCGTGGCCTAGTCAAAAATATCCAGACTCTAAATCAGTCGAGAAAATATATCCTTACATTTTTCGTCGATTTCCTGGAGTGAGCTCGCTTGAAACTTTTAGAGCCATTAATTTGCATCTGTGACTCGAATGTAGCCTCTGCCAACACCATCCTAATTATAACTGAGTTTACTAATATCTGCAAAACTTGCTTCCAAGTCTTCGATTGTCCTCAGAGGACCATGTTTCGCGAGGTGATCACGACTCTTATTAAGACAGAGTCGACATATGATAGGGTTAAAAGCACAATTTGGCAAGGTGCAAAAGAGCAATCCTGGACATTCATGTTATTTACACATTATCAGAGGAGGACTTCGGAGAGGTTCCGCACAACCATGGTTTAGTTTGCCGTTTTTAGAGTTTTTTATGGTCTTCGATATTGTAATTTTGGGAGCGCTGGCGGAGTGGATTCTCTTGTTAGTAAAGTTTAGAAGCGGATCGTTGAAATCAGAGAGTTCATCAATGTGAGAGGGTTCTGTTTCTTTCATTTACTATATTTATATTTTTTTTAAAAAAAATAGTTTTAAAATTTATAAAAAGGCGTAATTTATTTAGAAATAAGGTAATTTTTAGTCGATTGCAATTAAACAGGATTTAGAATGGGACTTAAAAAATAAATAAATATAATAATGATGCACCTAGTAAAACAATATGATTAAATGAAATGAAGTGTATCTACAAAAAACATATGATTTTGGCCTATTATTAGTTAAAAAATTAAGCACAATTATATTTATAAAAAATATAAACATAATTTTTTATATTGTATACAATCTAATATATAGATAAAATCTAAAATAGTGTCTATAAGCAATCATATATATATTCATCAATGAGTACGACAACTCCGACATAAAGACCCATCTTACAATTCAAACACGACTATTTCAAACAGAAGGCATCGCTCAAGACACTGTCATTTTATGTGTTCCACACCTGCCAGAAGGCATGCGTGAAAAACATCTTTAACTAATAATCGCAGTCCTGCTTCCAACAGTGCCAGAGGGATCTGGACGAGTACTACCTGTTCAAGAAAGAGCAGAAGCCCCGAGACTACTCCGACATCTACTACAGTTCCAGCATCATGGGCGAGGACATCAGGAACGACTACCAGCGCAGAATAGCAGGAGCCAACATCAAGTACTCTGACTACATCAGCAGTTTGGAGAAAAAGTTGCAAAACATGTTGAATACTTACCAAAGTCGGAAATGAAACACTTTATATTAAAATATTAATTGTTTTTATATATCTTTGTTTTTTTGGGGGAATTTTGTGTTATTGCTTAATAGAATTTGTTTTGTCGCTCTATCCTGTTGTTGATTATCAGAAACATTTCTTTTTTATTTTTTCTCTTGTTCAGATTTTTTATATTACTTGTACTTGATATCTATGTTTTTTAAATGATAGTTTCAAGCAAAGTTTAATATTTTTATAGACATTGGTTTATAACATAATATTTCTAGTTAATACAATTTTTAAAAATACATGAGTTATGATTAACGAGAAGATGAGCGAATAGACGAGGAGGTCGGCTCTAATAATGTGTAAATCAGCGATCGTTCTATAAATCAATAATCGGAGTCAGACCACCGACAACCGCCCCCGCCAACCTACAATAAAACAAACTCTTTCAACAAACACAGAATCATTGACTAAGAATAGTTACCACAACCCAAGTCACAACAACAGAGACCCTAACCACAAAATTATCACAAAACTACTATCAGCCACCCTCAAACGGTCACTCTACCACTACAACACCAACAACCCCCGAAACCAACAGCACATCGATGTTTCAACGTCCGCTGCCAATCTAGCAGAGGCATGACTATAATCAAAATGCAGCCCAATGAACCTTACGAATATCTATGCGAATGCTGCTGCGATAGATATCGTGAAGACCACTATTGTAAATATTGTAAGCAAATCTACTTCGCATAAGAAGACGGGGACTGTTGGGTGGAGTGTGATCACTGCAAGAAGTGGACCCATGCCACCTGCGAATAAAAGTACGGACCTTACAAAAACATCTGCAAAATGATGCAAAAGAGTGAGGAGTTTCCATATAAATGTCCCAGATGTCGGCCTGTCAAGGAAAAGAGGGGGCCAGGAGCAACAAATTCAAATTTAAGCATTAATAATCCTAATAATAATAATCTTCAGAATTTGGTTGCAGAGCCGAAACTTGCCCAGACTGGGAGTACAGGACCGACCAATTCCTTTAAAGAAAAGCCTCGACCGAAACGAGTGGACATTTTTCTCAACAACTTAGGGTTCTACTGGAGACTCAAGCCAGAAGAGATCCAATTTGATCTATAAAAGGCGAGGAACATGTGAGCATACTAAAAAACAAACAAAGAATTCAAAGTTTTTTCTTCAATCGTTATTCTATCACTCTATTTCTAAGTTTTTATTTTGGTTATTAAGGAGAAATTCACTTGTATTAGTTAAATTTATTTATTGTATTGTTAAAAATTTTGTGTGTTCACGATATGTATTTGTTTTTTATTTCTGATCAATTGAGTAATTTTCCAACAATTGGATACTTGCTATTGAACCTGCTTTCCCAATCATTAAGGGTTTGTTGCTCGTCAGTTGACAAATTTATAACTCCCCACTGGTTGAGGTGGTTGGCATCGTGGGACATTTTGCCCAAGTTGATGGAGGCGTCGTATCCTGCAAACACTGCATATCCCGATGGCTTTCTATAGTATTCTGAGAATATACAATATTTAAAAAAATGGATGATGTTTATTTTTTTTTAGATATAATTCAATTGAAGCCAATATAATAATAGGTACCTGAGGAAGACACATCATAGATAGTTCCTTTGAGAGCCACGAAGACTCGAGGGTCTGTTTCTCCATTGTATTTTCTGAGTTACTATTTAGTCAAGTCCGCCTTGATTGACGCAGGTGTTGGTTCCCTGGCGCCTTCCGCTTTGGTAGAGTTTTTGGACTTAAATACGAGATATCCGGCAAAACCCACCACGATAATCACAACCACAACGATTAGATTTGCGTCCATTGGTTCTTATTTGTGTATATTTGGAAATGTATTTTTGTTTTTGGTTATTTTGTCAATCTTTTGATTTTTAAAAATTAGATTGTATTACTAAGATATTGGTTTAGTCTTTATGAATGTATTTTTTCGTAATAATTAACATGTCTATAGTCATTTATACAGTCGATATGTTTTGTATATTTCATTGAATATGTATTGTTTTATTTTTTAGAGATTTCTTGTTCTAAAAAATCATAATGTTTGTTTTTCTGATGTATTATCAATTCTGTATTTAAAAATGAATGAAGTAGGGTGCTGCTTTAAATAATGTTAATTATTTGTTATTTACGCCATTAAACCTTAATGTTCTCTATTCGGGTTAAAAAGAAAAAACACACTGATTATAGAATATTGTAATCTATAATTATAAATCAATTAAAAAAAATATTTAGATATTTACATTATTTTTCAAGTTCTCGATTACAATAATAATTGCAGATTATTTGAAATTTCCTATAAAATCATCGCTAAGGATGTTGACCCTTTGACTTTGAACCAATATTCCCACTCACTTTCATCGTGTTGTTATTATAGTTCTGACCATGGTTGTTGTTATTGTTATTATTTACTTATTGTTTAATGTTATTTTGATAACTCCATACTTTATTCCCATTGTCTTTGACAGGTCTTTGCGTAATCAGGCTCACATCCGAAGGATTTGTTATATCGCTAGAACTTACGTCCAGATGCTCCTGACTGGATCGCCTCTGCGTCGGCAGTTTTCTCAAATTATGAGATACAATAAACTCAATCAGTTCCTTTTCGCGCTCCCTTAAAAGCTCGATCTCTGAGTCCATATCTTTGAGACGAGCCGTCATATGATTGGACTACTATTTGATGTGTTGGATATAGGCTTACTGTTTTTTGCGTTGCCTATTCACTTTGATGATTTATTCCTCCAAAGCACAAGCAGCGTGTTGGGAATGGGAGTTCTGGGTTCTGAGTTTTAGCATTTCATCAGCGATCCGCTCGAGACTTTGGCTGAGTTCTTTGAGGGTTCGGGAATTAAAAAGAGGTTCGAAGGTCTGCAGAATTTCGATGATTTTGTGGACGAGATTGGAATTCGGGGCGAGGTTGCGGAGTTTAGAAATGTCCCTTACAAGGGAGTCGGGACTATTCTGCCTTCTGTCGAGCCCTGCCGGGATTCCGTACTATTCATTGAGGTCGCCGAGGCTTCTATTTTTTCCTCTTCGTTTGAGATTCCTCTCCAATGTCTATGCTGTTGTCTTGGGTTATCGATCCATTCTTATTTATTAATTATTTTTGAAGTTATTTATTTCTTTGTATGTTCGAAGTAGATAATAGATTATGAATTATCTTGAGTTCTATTTTTTATTATTTCACTTATAATAATAATAACATATTTTTTTTAATGAATACTTATATTGATTAATATTGTGTTATTATTTGATATCGTGAGTCTTATTTTTTGTGAATTTTGTTTATGAGTTTTTTGCAATTCAACGTTGATGGGGGGTAGAATATCAGCTGTAGCTTATATAACTTTTCTCTTTTTTTAATATTTTAGAAGGTCCTATATTTTTAATAACCCGAATACTGAGGGTTGTTCATCTTGATCTTTCTATGGTTTTTATTAAATAGTAACTAATCTATCTGCCTGGATAGTGGTTTTAAGGTTGATGCAAATGTGTCAAGTAAAATGAATCATTCAAGGTTTCGTAGGAAAAAATAAAAATAAAAACTTGATACATATTTTTGAAGATATATGTATCAATCCCCCGTTTATTTGGTTGAATTGAATCTAAATCAGAATACATAGCCACTTCAAGTCGATCGATCATGACTCCGAATCGATCTTGTTTACATGTTATGGTTATTACCATTGATATATTTGATTATGCGTTTATGGGATTTTTGTAATATGAATTATAGTGTCACCCTTTTCTCATGTTATAAATATGCAATTAAAATAATATATATATTGAGAATCACTCTTGCTTCTCCTGAGGCGAATATATATATATTTCTTGTTTTTTTACTAATTAAACTAGAGTTTAAATAATGTTTGATAATAATATGCAAACAGAGCTGTTTAGACAGCCATTTATCCTTAGTTTCGCCAATATATCACTGACAACAATATTGGTATAAGCTTGGGAATACAGTTAAGTTATTTTCGAATTCGAAGAATCCTTGGTACGGTTTCAATATCATTATTTTAAAAAGAAAAAGAAGAAATATAGATTGATTGTTTTATACTATAAGAGGAATAAAAATAGTTAATAAAACATTCTTCTAAAAAATTTGCAATATCCAAAAAAAATCAATTTTGTTCTTTTTTGAATGATTTGTTCTATAATAGATATATAGAACAATATATAAAACAAAAAAAGGATTATCAATACCCTACATATTTTATTATACTTAGATATCATAACAATTAAAGGGAAAAATATATATATACATCATACAAGCCAGAAAAAATAACTGAGAATTCTCAATGTCCACTGCTGCTCATTGCCAGATCCATCCGAAAGACAGAAGCACCAACTCACTTCCTTATTCTAAACGGTGCCTTACTAATTGTG
>JAHDVE020008665.1:0-54086 GCA_022606495.2 Halesus radiatus | reverse complement strand
CGTTGGACTGTTGTAAAGACGCTCCAATTGCTATGTCACTAGCGTCTACCATTATAGCGATCTTCGCGTCGGACTTCGGGTGAGCTAGCAGCGCGGCATTAGCTCGGTGATTTTTACAGTCATTGAAAGCCTTCGTTAATTCAACGTTCCATGTAAGTGTTCTCTTATCGTTTTTCTTGTATCCAGCGATGCAATCGAACAACTTAGCTTGAGTTTCGATAGCTTTAGGTAGAAACTTTCGGTAGTAGTTTAACATACCTAAAAAGCGACGTAGACCTTTCGCAGTTTTAGGTAGCGGAAATTCTGTTATAGCTTTAACTTTTTCTTTGATGGGAGTCATGCCCGTTTGATTAATAGTATGCCCCAGAAAGTTCACAGTAGTTTCACCAAATTTACATTTTTGCATGTTAATAACTAGTCCGTTGTCAGCTAGACGTTTTAACAATGTGTTTAAATGCCTCTGGTGTTCTTTTTCATTTGCTGAAGCGATCAATATGTCATCCAGGTACACAAAGCAAAAATCTAGATCTCTGGTGATAGCGTGCATAAAACGCTGGAAACTTTGTGCCGCGTTGGATAAACCAAATTGCATAGACGTAAATTCATATAATCCAAACGGTGTGATGATGGCCGTTTTTGGGATATCATCTGGTTCTACGGGTATCTGGTGGTACGCCCGCGCCAAGTCTATAGTTGAAAAAATCTTTGCCTTAGATAGTTTGTGGGCAAAGTCGTGGAGCTGGGGAATTGGATATTTGTCCAGTATTGTTTTCGCGTTTAGGCGTCTATAGTCCCCACAAGGGCGCCATTCTCCATTGGGTTTCTTCACCATGTGCAATGGACTGGCCCAGTTGCTCTTGGAAGGTCTGCATATACCTTGTTCGATTAAAAATTTAAATTCACGTTTGGCTGCTTCTAGTAGGGCTGGTGCCAACTTGCGTGCACGTTCAGTCACAGGAGGGCCTCTGGTTTCGATAAAATGAGTCACCGTATGTTTCTTGGTTTCGTTAGTATTCATGGTCGGGCGCGTCAGACTTGGATACTTGTTAAGAATATCCCGGTACTTCGAAGTATTTGAAATCGTTGAGATTCCCGTGGATATTCCTTTGTACGTCGTGCCGTTGATGTATAATACGGTGGACTGGTCTGATATTACAGCCTTTTTTAGATTAACTGTAAGGTTGAAGTTGTGCAGGAAATCGGCTCCGAGTATAGCTCTTGATACGTCTGCAACTATAAATCTCCACTTCATGGTTCTGCGTAGGCCAAGGTTCAAATCTAGAATTTTTGTGCCGTAAGTTTTGATTTTAGTACCGTTTGCGCTGTACAAAGTAGTTGGGCAGTTATCAGAAGTGACAAACTTCTTGTTGTGGATGGAATGTCTAGGAATGACGGATACATCAGCGCCGGTGTCTACAAGAAATTTTTGACGTGTTTCACAGTCAAATATAAAGAGACGACAAGTGTTTGTAGGAATCTCACATGTCTCTACTGTGGAATTCCGCTTGTCGTTTCTCTGTGTATTTTTGGGAAAGGAGCATGGCTTGTAGCATCTGTATGCTTTTTTCCAAATTTATTATGCCAATGGCAATATCCATTGGGATTTCTGTTCGGAGATCTCCCCTGTGATCCTGATCTTGAACGTCTTGGAGGATTTTGTCTTGCTGGGGATTGATAATGATGATTTTGAAAATTCTGCCTACCCCGTCTGTGGAAATCAGGTTGTGGATTGACCTGCGATGCCTTCAGTTGCTTCAATTCCAAGGTGAGCTGGAGTCCTTGTTTTTGAAGGTCCAGCAGTACCGAGTTGTCTTCCTGTCTTGAGGATCCTGGCCTTTCGTTTCTTTCGACTGCAGCACATTCGTTCGAATTATAGACGTCGACTATTTTATCTGCCGCAGAAGCAAGTTGATTGAGGTCGTTGTCTGGCAGCGCGGATAGGATCGCTTGGATATGTTGCGGAAGTCGCTGCAGCCATAATGTTTTTACGATTGCACTCTTTGCTAAAGACGGTCCAGCCAACTCCATCATATGTCGGAGTAGACCTGTTGGTTTCCTGTCTTCTAACTGGATGCCAGTGAGGAGTCGAGTAAGACGTTTTTCTTCCGAGTCCTGTAGTCGTTCGATGAGTGCCGTTTTGATACGTACGTATTTTTCTTGTACGGGAGGATACGATGTCACTAACGCACTGTAGGGTATCTTGGTCGAGTGCAGCAATTATGATGTTGTATTTAGTAAAATCTTCCTTTATCCTTGAATTAACGAACTGAGCCTCCGCCTGAGCGAACCAAAGAGTGATGTTGGACCGCCAACAGGGTGGTAAACGTACAGAAACCTGCTGAACGTCTGACGTCGGTGCATTGTGTTCTTCCATCTTCAATTTGCCGATGTCTTCTTTTGGAATTACGATGAGATTTGTTTTACTTGATTCTTCGTTGAGTTTTTCTTCACGAGTGGTCATTACGTAATTCCGTCAGAGTTTTATGCATTAAATATGGCAAAAAGTATGGCAAATATGGCAAGATAATATTTAAATTTGTCAAGGTTAGGATGTATGTTAGAATAATTGCATTTTAAAATCTGTAATCCATATATCAATTTAAAAATTTAAAATCTCAAAAGGTTGTAAGAAATGTAAAACGGTTAAAATCTTTTCATAGAAAATAATGAAAAGTTTGAAAGAAACTAATGTTCAAACAAATGGATTCTAAAATTATTTGAAATTTTGAAAGTTGGAACAAAATAATTGTAACATTATTTGCGTTGCATTGTATGCTTTTATGGAACACATTTGAATTGTAACACTTTTGAAACAAAATAAATTGTAACATTATTTGCGTTGCATTGTATGCTTTTACGGAACACCTTTGAATTGTAACACTTTTGAAACAAAATAAATTGTAACATTATTTTGTAAATAATACTCTAAAAAAAAATAATGAAACCTTGATTTTCACTATGAAGTTATTAATTAAAAAATTTTACTTTTTTAACATTTACGTGTTAGAAGGCAATCATCTCGTCTCAGCTGTGGGATCGGGTCTGATTCGCCTTTCCTTGAATGTTTTGTGTCAGATCCGACGATAATTCCGCCGCTTGAATCGACGATTCTTCTTTTGTATATCGCTGGAATAGATTGTAACAAAGAGATTAGTTTTTATTGCAATCATGAATTGAGGAATAATATTAATTGTGTCACTATTTTCATTAATACATGACATTTTAGGCATTGTAAAGATATGTTTTTATTCTTAGCGCCTGTAAGCTGTTAGAGCTGATGATCGAGAGAATTTAAGTTTATTCCTTTAGGAACGTGACAAATAATGTGATAAAACCAATTCTGAGTAATAATAAATTCTTATTTTTCAATACAAATCTAGGCATATTTGCGGATTGCAAGGTTAATCATGGATTACTTTATTATTCGACATCATAGCATTTACCAATTGCACGTGATTCTTTCACGAGGTATTTTATTAAAATTACTGAGGTTTTTTCAAAAAAAAAAATTCTAAATATTCTTATGCACAGTTATTTATTAATTAAGGAAAAATGTACTTACTAGGGAAATGACCTCAGGATTCACCATCCTACTCCTGCGATCCGGTCGTTATGAATTATTCGTTTTTGTCGGGGTCACCAATTTAACGTTTGATGGTTATCTGTCTTAGATGTGTTCGGCGGTGTGTAGTGTACTATGATACTTACCAATACTCACCAGAACGCTTACGTTAATGATTGTCGCGGAGATATTAAATGAAAGAAAGGTTCACTATTTGTTTGATTTATTTCTCACGCGTACAAAAATTCAGAAGGAATATTTAAAAGACTAGAAGTGATGCATTATGCAAATCTACAAGTTACTAGCCAGTTTGACAACACGACCGGATCAGCAGGGAGCAGAAAAGTGAATGATTCTCCTGTTCTGTGGATAACAGAAAGTCGGCCGGTTGACATTTGAATGAAGGGTTACCATAAGAAAAAATAAACTTTGTGGCTAATAAATTGCTTGCATATTACACTTCCATTAAAGGAGACTAGATTGTCATTTCGATCCCTTTTAGACATAATCAGACATTATTGGGTCTTTTAAACATTAAATTCAACGAGGTTATTCTTACCCCAAGAGGAGACCCTCTCGAGGTAACCGTCCATTCTCTGATTCAAAGCCCTCAGAGCCGTTGGAGAATGATTTGATTGATTGGGGGTTATAATTTTCGCACGAAATTGATACACAGTTGTTTCACAGCAGGCAGGAAAATGGCATAACTGAATTGGTCTAAATGCTTAATTTATTTCAAATTTGCAATAATGGCGAGGTCTTCAATAAACCACTCCCTTAATGTCCCATCGAAGCCAGAGTCAAATTAGCCTCTCAGAAGCTGGGTGTACTGTACAAGACACGCAGATGCTTTAATAGTACACAATTGCTGACCCTGTACAAATTATAAGTCCACCCCACTGTAGAATTTGGCAGCCTCCTCTGGTCTGGAGCCCCAAAATACCTAAAAAAATCCTTGACTGTGCAGAAACAGGCGGTCCACTTAATAAAATCCTCTATCTTAACGAAAGGAGTGCAATCTTTAGAACACAGGCGTCAGGCGGGAATGTTGTCCTTACGGGAACTAGCGTCATTGATCCTTTCAGCACCGGTGCATAGTCGGGAAATACTCCAAAACGCGCACCCAACATTTGTACACGGTTGACATTTGTCACATGGGAATGGGTCATATCTACGACTCATACCGCCTTCTACTATTTCCTCCCTCCTACAACATGGATCTCTTCAAGAGCCATGTTCACTCCTTCCTCTCTTCCAAAAAACCCTCCACACAGCATCCTCAAAGATGACATAGGCCCCTGAGGGAAATTATTTTCCTCGGGGCCTCCTGTGTAATGCTAAAACAAAACAAATTTTTTTTAGTGCCTATACCACCTACAGACAGAAACTTTAAATATTACACCTTTTTTTTATTTATATGAATACCCCACAAGAGTCCCAACTGCTCCCAACGGTCTGGAGAAAGTGAGACTATGGCATCCCCAATTGGGGAATGTTGTGAAGCTGAAGGTATTGTGGAGGGGAAGGATAAAGGGAAGAGGAAGTCGAGGAAATACCTGGCTATTCAGATCTGGTCACCAAACACGGCTAAAAGCTATTTAAAGCAACGTTTCAATTCTGAATGGTGGTCTTTCACCAAGGAGATGCTGAGAGTATCTTCCACTCTGGAACGTGCGCAAATATACTACACATTATTTTTAAATGAATTAATTGTGAAACAACATAAATCAATTAAATAAAATTTACTTGCGTACACCGTGATTCGGATTCGTAGTCGAGAGCCTTACCCCTCGACCATGGAGGCCGTCTATAACTGATATAACCCTATTAAACTATATAACTCCATGCCGCTCATTGAAACAACCTGCAGAGGATACACCAACACATAAAACAAATGTGAAAATTATGCACTTGGACCATAGTTTTTTTATAAAGTTACATCCTCTTTCCTTTGAACCATATTGGTGTTGCCGTTTAAACAATCGCAATTTTTTTCTACATTTTTCTATAAGACTATACAAACATCACGTCAGGTCGAAGGATAAAATAACAAACATTGTCTAGTTAGTTGTATGAATGGGAAGTAACCGCCTATTCTTTTATATTATTCTTATTTAGTTTCAATACATATATTTTTCAATTTACATAATCACAAACTTCAAGGCAATTTAGGAGGTTTTGCATAGTCCTCCTCACTAGGGGTTCCTGTGCTGAGGCGGACTAGGCTTTATTTAAGAACTGATTGTTTTAAACTCCTACGACGTTCTTTTCAAAATTCTGGATAACTCCTCTTCTTTGATTTCTTTAAGCCAGGTTTTGATTTGGTTTTGGAAATCATTTACTTATTCTCCTTTTTTTGCTGGCGGAAGTGAATTAAAGAGCTTAGTGAAGAGATATTTATAGTTCCTTTGTCCAAAAGCAGTTTTAAGTTTGGGTATATTCATAATGTTATTCTGGTTAGCTCGTGTTGTAAAAATTCGGTTTCTTTGATTTTTTTAATATTTTTAAATGTTTTAATATTCCTAGCATTCTTTTGAGGGCTTTCCCTTTGATTCAAATAGTTCTGTATCGGAAACCAAATGATGGTCCTCATAATACCCGTTCTATCTCCCTTTCTCTTAAGGTCAGACATATGTTTTATCAGATCTCACTTTACATCATATTCTGATAGTAGATCGAAAGTGTTGAGGATAGTCTTTGTGGGTTTTTGACAATTGTTTCATATGATTTGTGATTGCCGATCTCCATCTTCATGTACCATATTCTGGGCGGAAGTGGCATAGCGCATAATAAACTTTTTTATTTATCATTTTGACAAAATGTTTCTAATTTTTTTTTCAATATTGTATCTTGTATGTTTCCTTATGTGAGCATCTCAAAATCTGAAAATTTTCGTCCATTTCTATATCAAGATATTTAATACTTTCTGTATGTGTAATAAGGGGGCAAGAACATTGTGAAAAATTGCTTTTGCATTCATGTAATTTTAGATTGTATTCAGTACAATAACATTAATTTACTTTTCATAGTTTATCCTGGAACCTATTGAAGGCAACACTTATAATCGATCCACCCTGGTTGACAGTATGGTGGAAGGACAGCCTGAATACACTGAAGTTATACTTACTGATGGTTATACTGATTGAGGTATGTACTGGAAATCTTAGTTTGGGGCGTTTCAACCTCCATCACATTTGATGGGTAACCGGATAAATCAACACACATATGAATCGGGGTTCCATGATAAATCAACACGCGTATGAATCGGGGTTCCCTGATAAATCAACACGCGTATGAATCTTATTTCCATGAAAAATCAGCACGCGTATGAATCGGGGTTCCATGATAAATCAACACGCATATATTTTTTTTTTATATTAATACCTCACAAGAGTCCCAACTGCTCCCAACCGTCTGGAGCCAGTGAGACTATGGCATTCCCAAATGGGGAATGTTGTGAGGCTGAATGTATTGGGGAGGGGAAGGAGAAGGGGAAGAGGAAGGTGGGAATACCTGGCTATTCAGATTTGGTCACCAAACACGGCTAAAAGCCATTTCAAGCAAAGTTTCAATTCTGAATGGTTGTCTTTCACCAGGGCGATACTGAGAGTATCTTCGACTCTGGAACGTGCGCAAATATACTATATATTATTATTAATTGAATTAATTGTGAAACAACACATATTAATTAAATAAAAACTACTTGTGCATGCCGGGATTTGAACCCGCGACCTTCGGATTCGTAGTCGAGAGCCTTACCCCTCGACCATGGAGGCCGTCAAATGAATCGGGGTTCCATGATAAATCAACACGCGTATGAATCGGGGTTCCATGATAAATAATAAAAAAGAAAACAAAAAGAAAAAATTTTTAAATAAAAAAAATATATATTTAGGTTAGTTAGATTAGGTTTTCGGGCTAGTTTTAAAAAAAAATTGTACTTTTAATGACTTTATATCACAAAAGGTGTGTCAATTCACACATGTTGAATTATCATGGAATCCATTTGACGAATGCTGCAAACGCTTTAGTCAAGGGACTTTTATATTCATTATGAACAATTTTTAGCAAGTTTTATAAATGTTCTGTTTGTGTCTCTAAGAAATAAATAAACAAATAACGATCAGTGCCATTTTCAATTTTTGACATTTGAATGGTTCCCGTTAAACACTGATTCTCAACCCACTCCAGATATCAATGAAGTTGTTTTGATTAGCTATCGAGCACAATGGTTATTCGATTATGCTTGTCAACTCTTCACAATTTGATCACAAGCTAAAACAGGCCGAAAATCAGCTATCAACAGGAACCTAACAAAGTCAAAAATCTAAAAAAAAAAAAAAAATTCCATGCTGTATGGAGTCTTTTTAAGAAAAGGAAGGAGAGGAAGTTCTGGGTAAGATTCTGGGGGTCAGTGTGTCCAAGAGTGACAGATGTATTAATCCATCCCTCCCACTGCGGTGCAAGGCGATGGGTCGAGAGAGTCCGGCCGGAGAGATCAAGGGGTCTCTCTCAAACGGCCCCTCCTGATCCCAATCCCGCATCCACCGCCAAGCAAGACCTAGACAAGCCTCATCCCATGAACCCGGGTACCCCTGCTAAGTCACCAAACGTAGAGAATCACTTGGGGTGACCTATGGCATAGATGTTGGTTATCTAATAAATGGTTACGGTGCGGCGGTAACCATACCCGCATCTCAAATTGAAAATGTTACTGAACGTCAGTTTGGTGGTCATCAACTGTAATGGAGTTTAAAAAACCCCAATCTTGGCATATTTAGGATATTTTTAAATACATAGAAAATGCAGTATTAATTGTATGCAAATTTAACAGGAATGCTCCAATTTTGAGGACATAAACGAACTACACCTAAACTCTTCCCCAACCGAGGACGCCATTCAATGATGCACATGCCCAAGATAGTCAAATGACTGAAGATTGGGACAGTAATGGTTAAATTTACCTAACAGATCATCAATAAGTGTGATAAAGAATGAAGATAATAAGAAGTGTGACTGTACTGACTTGAAATAAAACTGATGTCTCCAATTTACATAAGACATTTCGACCCCTAAGCAGGTCAATAAAATCAAGAAAGAAATACAGATGATATGAATTTATATAAATTTATTGGCTCCATAAATTACTGCAACAAGTTACAAGAGGACCTAAAGAAAATTACGAAATACAGCGAAAACAATCAATTATAGCTTGGCAATAAAATGTGGACATTTAATAAAGTAGAACTATTTTTTTTCATTACTGTGGCACCACCCAGCTACTCAATTTGTCTTTGAAATATATTCTGCACATTCAAATTTTTTCACATTCGAATTTTGACAGTTCATTTGGAAATAATTCAAACAACATTTCTCGATTATATGTATTAAAGTTTTTTAAATAAATAATTTTGTTCTGTGAAATAGATTTTGTTTTAATTTGATTTAACATCTAATAAACGGGTATTTTGAAATAAACATTTCATAAACATGTAAAAATCGCCTTCCCATGTAATTTATCTTCCTCGCAGTGTTTTTTTTTTTCTGGCTTTTACCCATTAAGGGCGATCTTGGCCATGTTTGATCAGTTAGATTTTAATAGTACAGATTGCTCTAATTAGTTATTTTTAAACAGGATATGATATTTGGGCAAATAAAATTGAAGCAAATAAGTTAGTGTAAATGTATGTGTTTTGAATCCCCAATGACTTAGATTTTAATGCCATTTTTATAAATATACTTTGCTAATAAATAGTTAATTTGGGGGGAGTTGAGACTTAGAAGGCGGGGAATACTAATAGGGAGTTCAATTTTAAGTTTTACCAATTCATGCATAAAGTTTGGAAATTGGTCATTGATAGGACACTCAAAGAAATTATGCTCCAGGGTATTCTCTGACCCACAATCACAGTAAGGCGAGCTGACTATGTGGAATCTGGCGAGATGTCTAAGACAAGAAGTGTGACCTAGTCTAATTCGAGTTATGGAAGAAATATATTTTTTTGGCATGCAAGTGAATTTATGAAACCAGGGGTTGTTAACAGGAATAAAAAATTGTATTAATGAGTACTGATGACCTTTTTTTAGAGAAGCTGTTTTCCATTCAGAGGACCATTGGAGTTTGTATTTACTTTTTAGAATAGGGAAATAGTTTTAGAATATGATGTAGAATCATCTCCTTTTGGAAAGTACCACTAATTTCTGAAGACCGTTTGGTTATAGTAAAAAATACGCACTCTGACCAACTAACTATAATTTTCCCAAGAACCATTTTGAGCCCTGGCTAAATCTGCCGAGACAAGAACAATGTCTGCAGTTTACCCTCAGGCAGTGTTGTGAGGGTAGACTTCGAGCCACCCTGGAGAATTGCAATAAGGGCATCCAATATTGCAATGAACACCCGGTACATAATTCATTAGCAGGCCAGTAGACGATCCTTCATGTCGTGTCGACATCGTGGAACTTTATCTTTATACAATATACATTGATAGTCGTACAAAACAAAAGTTAACCCCAATACAGGCTTAGTCTTAACCGCCCTACCCACACGAACGTACGTGATACGGCCGCTACATTATCGCCAAAACGCAGCAAGCCGTATCAAGTATATTCAGGTACAAAAAAACTAAACCCGAAACCCACAAAACATCTATATGTCAAGTTTATTCCTGCGTCATCTCGTTTAGTATTTCGAGGTCAGCCGAAGCTAACGGATGTGTTCGGGTATTTTGGTCTTTCCCATACAAGTTGGTATATTGTAAACACGTATTGTTATTGCGAAATCTAATGGAAAAAAACCCAAAGGACGGGCGGTTAATGGCATTAATAATTGAAATGTAAAACAATAAGTTTTATTTAAAGATTTTTTTTTTATTTAAAAATAATTAAAAAAGAGTCACAGTTCGATAGAGCTGTGGTACGGATTACTAGGCGTTGTAAGATCACGGCTCATCCAAATTGGCCGGCACAAATGAATAGCTCGCTCATGAACGACTCATCGCTAATTTCAGCCACACGAACACACTTTCTTCAGTAGTAAGGTCAACGAAAATTTGTTTTCCCTGAATGAGAAAATAATAATTAAACAAGTTTATGAAAAAATCAGATTTATTAAAAAATATTGAATTATTACAGAAATATTACATATTTATTGAAGAAATAAAATCATATTATTATGAAAATGAGAAAGTATGAAAAAATTATCATATTTCATTAGCTTGAGTGTAATATATAATATTATCTTTATAACATGTGCAGATATATTTCAATACTATTATTATTATTATTATTGTAGATCTAGTCCATAATGTAAAATATTTATAAATGTATGTAGGTACACAAAGATATTTTCTTAATCAAACCAAACAAACAGAAAAAAAACAAGTAAATAAATATTGCTTTAACAACAAGCAATTTCATAAATATGTCTATCACCTCATATTTCATTACGTACAAATTTGTCAATGAAAAAACAGTGGAAAATGATATTATTAAATTTTATTGGAATAAATTATTGAAGCTTATAAACCTCATTGAAATATTTAATTTTTAAAGAATGATAATCTTAACAAATCTCAAATGAAATATGAAACAGAAAAGACACAGAAAACAAAAAGGTAACGGTGGCATCTGGAACCCAAATCCAGGAGCTCTCCGCCTATCCGGGACCAGCCCTCTACCAACTAAGTTGATGCCACTTTATTGCTTTCGGTTATTTTTATCGATATTATATCATTTTGTTTTCTGTTTCATATTTCATTTGAGATTTGTTAATATTATTTTCAATGATTAAAAGATGATATTATTATACTTACAAGCATTAAACATCAGAAATTCCTTAATAATAATTACAGGAGAATCCATAATCAATGAAATTTAACGGGGAAATCTTAATATTTATTTCCCCTACACACCAATTACCTATCCTTCTCCTTGCGTTATTTCCCACTTCGACAATTTTATCCAGAAGGGGGTTCCGCTAAAATTGGTTGCGATTTTAAACAAATTTTGTGATTATAACAAAGTACATATCGATAGTAATTGGCGAAAATAAATTATGAACTAAACTCTCTCTACTAAGGAGAATCGTAATTTATATTTGTAAAATATGGCGTCTCCAACTAACATAATTCCAAAGATATTGACATATTTCAATATGTTCAAATCAAATTTGTAACTTGATTTATTTCGAAATAATGGTAAATTTAATAAAGTTATTATTGTGACAGCTGCTTCCGTGTTCAAATCCATTTTAAAACTGCGGTTAGGCCACATTGCGACGACTTAATTGAAATTATTTATTAATATATTTGGTAAAAACTGATTTACTCGAAAAATAATTGTGATAATAAAAATTCTTTTTTTTTAAATGCTATATAGGTAAATCGTCACAATGTGGCCTTACCACAGTTTTAAAATGGCTATAAACATTGAAACGGCTGTCACAATAATAAAAAAAAAAAACTTAAATACTTGCAGAACTTGATAATAGCATTATTAAATTAAATTTACTGGTGTTCTACAAATTAAATACAATAATCCTGGCTTAAAGTTATCGAAACACTTTTTTTTTCTATTGGTGGCAAATCACAATGGAACTGATTTTACAGACACGAAATGCACACCTGAACTAAAACACATGTGCATGATCGATCTTTTAAATAGCAAAAAAATATTATTTAAAGGGAAAATTTTCTAGCACATTCACTACTTTCACCTTGTTTGCCTCGAGCAGGTACTGGCTTTGACACGGTTAAGAAACTTTATTCTAAGTGTTAACAAGTCTAATATTTATGCTTTCACTTATTAGCAATTAGAAGAAAAAAAAGAAGGTTTGTAAATAAAATATTATTATTATTCTTAATCAGAAAAACACATGTTCGCATTTTATGAAATTGCAATTCCAGAGAAGTGTGTCACTATAGGGAGTAAATAAAAAGAAGAAAAGAGTTAAAAATAATAATGTAAAGATTATGGTTAGTGTTTCGAATACCATTACTTTGGTGACCATCAAATCGACAATCAGCCACCATCTTTTGACATTTAAATGGTCCCGGTTTAAATTTGACTCTCAGCCCGTTTCTACTTTTGATCAAATCGTAATAAGCTCAAAAGCATAGCAGCATGATAGTTATGCTTGTCAGCTGATCACAATTTGATCAAAAGCTAAAACGGGCGAAGAATTGGCGTTTAACGGGGACGATTCAAATATCAAAGATTATAATGTGATGGAATTCGAAAGACCCGAACCTAACATAATAACTGGCGGTTAATAAATGTGGAAGATTGAGGAATGTCACCTTTAATTGTAGTGATTTACTAGATAATATAAGCGCAAAATAATTTTACATGTAATTTTCAATCTATCAAAAACAGGTTCACCCATGAGCAGAAAACAGCACAAAATGAATTGTTTGAATATTCACATCTCTAATGATTTGATCAATGAATAAATTATGAAATTAAACATCACATCGCCTATGCTGCAGTGGTAAGTAAAAACACAGTAATTACAATGGGAGTCATTCTCCCAGAATGAAGGGTCGAGTTTTGTTTAACCTGTTAGCATACTTACAATATGCCTAAGGTACTGAGTTTTTCCCAAAACACTTGTAGACGACACTTACCCTACATTATCATTACAATAAAGTTTGTAAAAAAAACAATAATGCCTGTTGAAAATATACTTTTATTCTCTTTTCACTGTGTTTTTACTTACCAATGGTGAATGTTTATCACATAAACAATTGTGGTAAGTAAAAAAACAGTATTAATATTTGACTGTGTTTATAAGTTAAACAAGATATTTACCTGTTTGCATCTTCATTTTATGTATAAAACAGGTTTAAACAATAGAAACACAAAAAATGCAATGAACAAAACTTCACTCAAACTTCGAAAATTTAGATTAAACAACACCGCCATAGAGTAAGACAGTGCAGCGGGAGAATGTATTTCAAGATGGTAGATAAAAACACTACATGTTCGTAAATGTAAGTATAAACGCAGTAACTTCAATGTAGGAACTGTTTTCTCTTACAGAAACAGAAATACTGCGTTTTTACGTATCAACAGCGGTGAAATTGCAATAATATAGAAAACAATATCATCTTTTTTAATAGAAAAAAACTAGAAATATTAAATTATTTCTTATGAAAAAGATAAGAAATTTGATACTTAATAACTTCCCATATTCAACTAATTTTTGTTAATTTTGGTAATTACCGTGTTTTTACTTACCGCGGCAGAATGGGTAGTTGAGAAAATAAAAAACAAAGTCATAATGCCTATAGGCTAGATTGACAGCAAACAAGTGAATCAGTTAACTTACAATACAATTAAGAAAAATGTATTTATTTTTAGCTATGTACTACGAAAAAAACATTAGTGTACTGGTATAAAAAAAATGTTTGCAATGTCGTAGATTATTACATTTCTATAAAATGTATGTAAACAATTAGGCGGTGAAGCTAATCTTATGTATTCTATATCACTGAGCTTGTATCATTTATATGCGTCTAGCAAAATTCACCAGAAAATTCGTCTCTTCACCAGAAGAGCGGTGTGTAATAAATCTAAGAACTATCTGAGAGAGTTGGAGGCACAAATTCAAGTTTTTTTTCGCATTTGCAATATCAGAGTTTAAAAAACAAAACATGTACTTAAAAATTGCACATAATAAATTTGAAGACTCAAAATTACAGAAATCAACATAGATTTTATAAAAGACATTAACAAAATACTGCACAAAAAATCAAGTCCCATATTCATTCTTTAACTCCTCGGTATCAGAGAACCGATCTATCGCCGCACCTAGACTGCGCTAAACGCCATACAGTGCCGATCTGTCAAAGCAAACTGATGTATCCACTGACATCAGAATGAATAGACTTGCCTTAACATAACATTACGACAGATGGAGACAAAGGTCGTGTGACACCCATTTTGGCACCAGCCCAGTTCACTCCTGTCCACGTTTGTTTCGGGTGATTTTGACTGCAGTAAGCAAATTTCAAAACTAAATAATCTAACAAAATATTCAGTTTTTGTAAACAAGCCGAACCCTTTTACTTGAATTGGCGGCACGCCTAGTTTGCCCCCTTTATTTTAGTTTCTTCCCCTTGCGTGTTAGGGCATGTCTAAGTATTATTTTCTCTGTGGAAAGTCCATTACATGAATCTGTAGTCATCTAAATAAATAAAATGCGAATTAAACATTTACGGTTTTGATCTGAAAAAAAAGGCTGAGACCAAAAGGGTTAAATTTGATATAAGAAACTTGAATCTTAGAGGTTCTTTTAATACTTATAATTAGATGTTGACTATTTTAATTATACTTTTCATTACGCAACTACTAAACATCATCACAATCTTGTTAGGTCATCTCACCATCTCATCGCAGTCTTCCGGTTGACAGGTTTACATAATGGCTGGACTTACTACCAGGAATCTGTATTATTATCTATGGTAGAAACATACATAGGATGCTGCATGTATTCTCTTAACATTAACCCTTACAATCTCACGGGCAAAGCTAAATTAAGCCCTGTCAATATATGCAATACACAGATAACATTTTTTAAACAAGAATAAATAAATTAATAGAAAAAAAATATTGTTTGGTATTTAAGTGATTGAAAGCATAATTTTTTTTTTTTAATTCAGTCAATACATGGTTTTTAGCAGAGTTTTAATTAAATAAGAAAAGTAAGTGGAAAAAGAAATTCATTCAAAATCATTCACATGAAGCAGACTAGGAAGGTACTTTATCAATTGGGAATATTTTGATTATCGGGCTATTATTTAAATTGATATAGACTATTAATGAGTCTAATATTAATGTTTTGGCTTATCTAGTCTAATACTGCCATGGTAAGTAAAAACACAGCATCTTCCATGAGAGTCTCAAGGAAGATACTGTGTTTTTACGTGAGACTTTCATGGAAGATGCTGTGTTTTTACTTACCACGGCAGAATACATATTCCACTTTTATACAGTAAACTAATGCCTGCATTATTATTAAAAGTGTGATCTGTTTCTAAAAAATAAAAATAATTGAAACAAAGTAATTGTAATTGTTTTAATTTAAAATTATAATGTCACATCACAAAGTTACAGCTTCATATGAAAATACATGTAGTATTATTATTCATTTGCCAATCGAATAAAATTCATTTGAGTATTGAGAACGTTATCATTCCAAATCGGCTCCATAGTGCGCGTAGGCGTTCCAAGGGGTTAAAAATCTCTCCCCGCAAGAATATTGTTGACTAGACAGCAAAAGGTTAACTACAAAATTTAGCCATGAGTAAATCGCACATACAATTATTTAATGCGTCTAGTTTCTTGGCGATGCACATATAATATAAAACTTGTGCATTGCGCTGTGTATAATCCTAACATAATATGAATAAACTTTTTTTTTAAGTGGGGCCTGTGCTCCAGTTTCTTCCATTTTCTCGTAAACTTACAAAAATATTTATATATCCCTTTTAAAAGGGCTTCTGACATTCAGATGCTGACACTAGGTGAAGCCTTCACTAGAAACTGGTCAAAATAAATTAGGTACATTGATAACAAGGATGCAATGCCACTAATATGATTCTATATCATATCCAATGTTTGCTTTTAAGAACTTATACAAGCGACTACCCAAGATTTTCAAATGCTTTATTGTTATCACTCCAAATTCAAACGGGGTCTCTTCTGTTTTAAGCCATTGCGGCAGGAGCATTGTTTGATGAAAAATACCACTGGCAAGGGATTTGTAGTTTAAATATGAAGAATACAAAGCTTTTTGTGCAGCGCTTTGTCCCGCAGCTGGACCTGGGTCAAACCGACTAGGGTTAGGCAAAACCTAGGGAAACCCAGTCCGGGTCTGACAGGCCTCTAAAACACTTACCGTAATATCATATCCAAAAGCAGATTAAAAATTAAATGCATTTACACACAGCATTTGCATACTGATTAGAGCCAGTCAGATTTTAAATGCCATAACATCTATTTATTTTACAGCTGAGATATGGCAGGTTCTGAAATATGTGAATTAGATTTTCTAAATTTAATAAATAAGAAATTTTCATGAAGAATAAAAAAAAAATCCTCGATAACCTTAGATCTGAAAGTATGTGGCAAGCCTGACAAATTTTTTAATGTAACTCTGCACAAGATTCGCCGCTGTAATAATCAAAAAAAGAAAAAAACAACTTTGCCACTTCAATTCTGACCGGCTCATTAATACATAGGTCTATAAATTAAAGACAATAATAATTGGGAATGGGTACACATAACTTTAATAGTGGAGTGGCGGTTGGTACCTCGGTATGACCAAACTGTCTTCTCTGTGTGTCGATTTAACAGCAGCGCGGTCGGCACGCGCATTCTTGTTAGTTGTCAATCCTCAAGCATTTATTAATGTGGGCATCGATCAGGGAATATTCAATGGTTTTGTAAAGGCAGTTGGGACACGAAAACACCTGCAAATACAATCAACACATTAGACATGCAGCCAAACTAAGCACCAAAATACTTAGGCAAAGCTAAAGATAAGTATGTTGTAAGCAGTAAATTCATTGGTTTGTATGTAGAATTACAATTCCATTTATAAATTTAAAACAGCTTGAAAATTGATTTGGACATGTTACATACACTATGCTCGGCAGTGGCGTGCATTGCTCTATGAGATAAGGTAAGCTGTGTGTAGTTTTTCAAGTTCGGGTATGAATCGAGCATTGAATATTTTAAAATGGTCATTTTATTATCATCTTCCACTGATTGTTGTGGCCAATTTAATAAACGAACTGCAGCAGAAATTTGTCACAACTTTTGACTAACAATATTTGAATTAATTGTTTTTCATAGGGTAGACACAGCTTTTCGGCCTTTATGGGCAGCATGCCACTGATGTTCGGTTGCATATTTACAAGGAAAATGTAATTTTTAAATAAAGTGGAAAAGCGGAAAATCATAGAAGTGTTTATACCTACGGTTGCATTCCAAACCATTAAATTTAAATTACAGTATTATGTAGTTTACAGTCTACGCCAAATTAATATACAATAACATTATTACAATTTCATGCCATTAGAATTGGTAACAAACCACATAAAATAAATGTAGCGCATTAAACAGTGTATTTAAAAGAAACAAGGATAAAATCATAAAATAAAATTTATTCTCCATCTTTATTATTCTTTCTAAATCTAACACAATAAAAAGCCGTATGAAAACACTGGCTTAATCCTTAATAAAATAGTTAAATAAAACATTGGTTGTTACTGTAACCATCAATTCTACCGTGGTAAGTAAAAGCACAGTGTCTTCCTTGAGATTCCCAAGGAATAGACTGTGTTTTTACTTACCACGGCAGAGTTGTCACTGATGAAAAATCACTAGAAACCATTAATTCAACTCGAGACTAAATTTTTAAATTATAAAGAAAATGAATGAACAGTTTATAGATATGACTGTTTGATTTTGACATCAGACAGACATAAAAAAATACAATTTGACAGGCTTAAACTAAACATTAAAAATTATTATTATTATCTTAGGAGTTGCGTAGAAACAGTAAAAAAAAAAAAATAACAAATAAATAAGGCTAATGCATATTTTTTTAACCGGAAAAGAGCGTTCATAAAAATATTAAAGTATATAAAATTGTTTTAAAACTTGGGAAAAATAATTTTTTTTTCTGATGATTGGGTTTAGCTTATTAGCCTAAAAAGCAAATGTAAACATCTCTATATATTACTAGGTAAACATTCAATCCACTGAAAAAGCAATAGGAATTACTTCTGAACTAGATCACAGGTTCCCAATAAATAAATTAAAAATCCAGTCTATCCTTTTCTTTTTAATCATTGTAGAAAATAATATTAACATAACCTAAATGAAACATGAAAACGGAAAAAACGACAGAAAATAAAAAATAGAGATTAATATTAACAAATCCCGAATTTGAGATATGATATCGATAAAGATGACATAAATTGAACTGGTCTCATTAGCTAAGTTGATTAAGCGGTTGTCCCGGATAGGCAGAGGTCCTGGGTTCGAGTCCCAGATGCGACTGAAATCTTTTTATTTTTTGTCATTTTTTTCTGTTTTCATGTTCATTTAGGTTATGTTAATATTATTTTCTAAAATGATTAAATATTAAAATGAGGTTCTTAAATCTCAATAAAAATAATTAAAAATTGAATAACTTTTTTCTCATTTATGTTGAAAGGCACTTTTATGAGTAATGAGGATATATAAGTGTCTGAAGATTTCAGTCAATTTACACATTCAACGGTAATATTTTTTACAAACAGTGGACTATAGTCGAGTACTGCTTTTAAAGGGGGAAATAAATTAGATGATTAATCAATTTACACGTCCAGAAGGTAAGGTATGAAGTTACATGATTTCTTATGGTATTTTATTCTTAAGATCTAATTTGATATCTTGCGTCTGATTTACGGATCACTGCTATTATAAACAGGGGTCACGACTCGAAGATAGGGAACCTGGGCTTTAGATATTCCATTATAAAACTGGGTCGCAACTCAAAAAGGTAGCGAATCTGTGTCTCAGATATCCCACTATAAAAGTTGTGACTCAAAGTAAGTAGCCAACCTGTGCTTTTGATATTCCGTTGTAAAAAGAGGTTACAATATAAAATGGTGGGGAACCTGTGATTTAGATATAACACTATAAAAAGGAATTGTAGACTCGAAAAATGTAAAGATCCTGTGCTTTAGATATTCCATTATAATAAGAGGTTGCAACATCATAAAAAGGGTGGGGAACCTATGGTTTAGATATTTTTTCTTCCCTATAGAACTTCCAGACACGTTTCAACATGTTCCTCCAGCATCTTCATGGACTTGTAGGGCCCTCCGCACATAGGGCAGAAATATTTCATGGTCTCCGCCGAATTCTCTTCCTCACCTTTAGTCTACATTTTTACAGCCGAATAAAAGAATTCCATAAATATAACAAATATTTTTGACTTTACACATAATTTTGTTTTATCAACGAATGTGATAAATCCACAGATAATAGAAACAAGCGAGAGATGGCATGAAAGCGTGCCGATCGTCATCGAGCTACAACCAAACTGTGTATATTACGTATGCGTATAATCGAGTAGGAACTTGTGTGTTTTTATATTGGGATGATCATCGTTTATTGTTGTTATTTTTATTGTAAAATTGTCAATCTCGATACAGGCTTAGCTCTAGTGAGGCAAATAATTGTATTTTAAAATAATAAATTTATGCGTTTGATGTCTAGGTAGAAACAAAGCCGGGGCACCGTTGTGTGTGGATGTGATTTGCAGTAACATGGGTAAACGATGTTGATGACACTTTGTGCTTGCGGTTTCAAACTAATAATGGTTTATGGCCCAACTCCTTTGTATCTATTACCTGTGGATAAAACTGAAATCCTTCTAATAATCAACACTAAATTTTCTTTTAATTAGAAAATAACTACTATGACTGATGATGAAGAAAACATTTAAAAAAATACCTAACCAAAACAAAATAAAATTAATTAAGTCACTTGAATGAATCAATATGAACAATCTCATAAAATACATTTTTGGCACAAATTCAGCTTAGGTCATATTTTGCCACTTTCAAGATAATGTACGCCACTGAATAGACAATCCCTAGAAGTGTGTTCTATACCGATTTGAAAGAAAATTGATGTTCCTAATTTAACTTTATAAAAACTTTCGACTCCAAGGCCACAAACAGTCCAAAGAAAATGTTTATCAGCTCAAAAAATAATTTCAATATTTGAAAATGTTTGATCAATTCCAAAAAGAGTAAGGAAAAAATTAACCTCACTTAGGGCACACAGATGCCCGTTAACACACTTCTATAGGTTTATCTCTTCAGTGATATATGATCCACAAATGCACATCCACAGTTTGAAATCATAAATTAGATCATTAACAAAATAATTGTTAAATAACAACAAAAAATTGGGTTAGTAACAAAGTTTAAAAAAAAGCATAAAATTAGAAAGATGATAGTCATGAGGTGTTACAGAGAATGATTGTTAAAATGTGTAGAAATATTAATTTTCAGCGTGTGACCTCACAGTGATCGACAAAAAAAAATACAACAATCTAAAATACATGCTAAGAAAAAGTTATGCATTTTCATGAATATTTCTGGAAGTTCAATCATTGAATCAAATTCATCGAATCATAGACAAACATTATTTCTCTATGGTTCCTTCAACCTGCAGAATAATATTTCTGCTAAATCATAATAATTATCTTAAAACGTGTAGCAATTAATGTTTAATCCGTAGAACTCTACTTAATAAAAAATAATTTTAAATAAATCAATTTTAATAATGTTATTTATTATCAAGCTCTGCTAGTATTTTAGTTTTTCTTAAAATTATAAAATCTAAACAATATAAATCTTTAAAATAATTCACGGATATACCGCACAAATTTTAATTTATTGCCTTAACATTCATGCCATTATAAAACAATTACGAAAAATTACAGATTTGACTGTAAGTACCTCACAGAATAGAAAATTTGAATTATCACAATTATTTTCCGAGTAAATCGGTATTAACCGAAAATATTAAAAGTCGCAATGTGACCTAAAAACAGTTTAATAATGGCTTTAAACGCTGTAACAGCTGTCACAATAATAAAAACTAAAATAAAACTTAATCATTAATAAATTTGATTTACTTCAAATATAAAAAAAAAATAATATAGCAACATTAAACAATTTAAAGGAGTTTTATTAAAATATTTATACTTGACAAATTAAAGAGTTTAACTTCTTAAGTACACATTCTAAAGGAGTCTTAAAAATTATGTGATAATAATAATGAATAACTTGAACAATCCTTATAAAATAAATAAAAATATAATAAAAGCTACAAAACTTCTATGTAAATCAGTGTTTCTCAACCTTAACTGTGCCATGCCCCACTTCAACACTTCAAAATTCTCCCTCCCCCCCCCCCTCACTCCATTTTGTAATTCAATTAAGAAAAAAATTAAGAAAAAACTGATAGGTGCTTCAAATGTCCACAGTCCAAACAAAGCCCAGTTCAATATCACAAACATTTTTTTAGTGATTTTGAATATACATTTTTTTTATCGCAGGAAATGTTAGATTGTCTGAAACATGTATCTCCTTTTCGTGCTAGCCCCAGTTTCCCAGATTCAGTGGGACTATGACTCCCCAAATGGGGTATGGTTTGTAGGAATTGGGATTGAAATTTTGCTGGATAAAAATGTAGTCAAATTTAATCAATCGGAAAATTAAGTTCCAAAAAGTAATAAAAAACGTAATAAAAAAAATTTGAAATAGATACGTATATAAAATGCAGATTCCAACAAAATGTACCACAGGTTAAAATTTTTCTACAATTCGCCTTAAATCACAAAATGCTGTTCTAAACTAATTTTAGCAGACAAACAGTATATAAAAAAAGTTAAATGCAAAATACCATTAATTTATTACGGATGCGAACAGTTCTTTTCAACTCGAAAGCCCAAAAAGAAATAACTATAACGCCAACACGTTTCGTTATTGACATTTGCAATACTGTTGTCATCTTTTTAACATAAAGTCGGGGTTACAATAATATTCCACAAATGCGATTATCTAACAACAAAAAAGTAAGAAAATATTATGACTTGCGCATTGCCCCCTAAAACATTCAAATTGCCCCTCGGTGGGGTGTGCGACGTTGAGAAATACTCTGTACATAGTAGCTGTCTTCAGAACATAGGACACAGAAAACTTCTATACGTGGTAGTAGTCTTCAGAACATGGGACACAGAAAACTTCTATATGTGGTAGTAGTCTTCAGAACATGGGACAAAGAAAACTTCTATACGTAGTAGTAGTCTTCAGAACATGGGACACAGAAAAGTTCTATAGGTAGTAGTAGTCTTCAGAACATGGGACACAGAAAAATCCTTACTGAATTCGAGAAGGCATCAATTCTGTATGTTTGGCAATATGTATGTTCATAAAGCAAATAATACTCAATTAACTTAAAATCTAAATTTTGTTTTTTTTTTTTATTTCACGGCACTAGGGTGGATAATGTCTGTATAAAACTTTTTAAGATCCTATTTCCAAAAACTTTTTGGTTTCCTGCATTTTGTCACCTTCTTCATGTTTATTGGTGTTGTATCGTCAATCCACTCCCAACTAGGATTCTGAAAAGACATTTATTTACTCTAGCTTTCGCCAAAAAATAAATAGTAAAAAAAAACACAAAAAATACGCATTCAATTTGATCAACATTGATAATCCAGAAATATTCATGCAATGAATTGCTGGAAAAAAATATATCTACATTTTAAACTGCACACAGGTACACATAACTACAAACAATTAATCCCTCATAACTTCATGAACTTGACCATCTAAGAAAATTGTAAATTTGTAAAAGAGAATGTCTATCACAAACTTAATCCGTCTTACTCATAATTGGATGTATATATTATACAGGCGCCATAAGATCGCAATAGTGAAAAACGTTACTCATAATGGCAGTGTGTTCGTACACCGGCCGTATGAGAAGGTAAGGGAGCTGTCAGATTTATACTGACATGCCCCCCAGCATGGCCTACCACAGAACAGGTTTCAACCAGTGGGGTAGGTAATGTAAACCATACAATAATATAATTATGTAACATATATTGTACTTATATTTAAACCCGTATTGTATGAAACTGTATTATGTTACTTCAATAAACGTCGATTTATTGACACTGAAACTGAATAGCATCGAAATAACAGATTTTGTCGACGTTTTTTCACGAAGTTTGACAAACAACAATCTGTTAATTCCACTTTGAGCAAGGAAAATTTTTTAAAAGTGGTAATAATTATTTGCTGCCTATCGGAGAGATTTTAAATCGAAATATAGATTTACCAAAGCAAATATGAGACGCATAATCGAGACGGAATTTGGATGCACACAAAAACAGATGGGGTACCACCATAAGAAAGTGTTTATATAGACGCGGGTTAGTGTAATATTATCATGTCTTTTATCATTTTTTGTTTGTAATGCCATTGCATGTCATGTCCCGAATTTGCAAACTAATTGTGAATCAATAGGAAGGAGTATATCGATTACCATGCATATATAAATTATTGGTCAATGGGTTTTACAATGTCCAAGTTTGTAAAGTGAAATCTCAATATTGAGTAATGTACCTATGCGCCCTCGAGGTGAGTTTTCACAAAAACGGCGCTATACAAATCATCCAAGTATTATTATTAAGTATTATGTAATAAAAACATAATGACATCATGTTTTCACCATTCTGCATGCTACACGGCAAAATATTCAAAATAATATTATGACATCTGAAGAAACATGAAGTTGGTAACACGACGCCACCTGCGAAATTAGTCGCATTTTAAAGGTTTGGAGCAAAGTGATGCCAGATTATCGATAAAGCAATTCTCGTCATAAACATTATTATGAATAACGATTTTAGCACATGCGGTGTGGGACCCTATTGCTTACGTAGCTATACCAACGCTATAAAGGCGCAATATGTATTCTTTATAAGTAAGACGGAAAGATTATACCTAATTAAAAACCTAATTTTAAATTAACGAATTCCCACGTAAATCTAAATTTTAAGAAAAAATAAATAGATTGGCAAAAAAGTCGAGTTTCGCGGGCGCCCCTTCAAATTCAGGCAGGTATTTGAAGTTAATTAGTAAAAATATAAAATATGAAGTATTCACGTGTTAATCGAAAAATTGAGGCCGATTACCTGCGCGGCCGGCACGACCGATTCAGAATTACGAATTTGGTCGATGTATGACTGCGTAAATCGAATTTGACCAGCCTGTCAGATTCAGATTTATGAATTTCTATGACATATTTTCACACAATTCCAATTTTTTCGAATTAAAAAGACAAATTAATCACTTCATGCTTTTGAACGAGCAGTGTTTGCGGATGGCGCATGTGTCATATTGTGCCAACCCGAGCACTGCTCGCGTGTTTCGACATGTTTGCGTTACATAAGATAAACAAACGAGCCCGCCAGTTGCCACTTGACGCTCGTAGAGATTTACGTAAATCATTTCTTCTGTTTTAACTTATAGTTAGATTTGTTTTATTATTATATTTTTTTAATTATTATAATTAGACTTGTTTAGTTTTTTATTGAACTGGACCACTTTTAAATTATGTAAACTCTTTAAATAAAGAATAAAATAACGTGATGTTTTTAGTTCTATTTTTGTGAAAAAAACCCGAGCATGAAGCAGTTGAAAAATCAATTTGTATGAAAAGTATGAGGATATTTTTTCATCAAAAATTTCGAATTATCAGGGTTCTACTGTATGTAAATATTTTCATGACACCATCAATTCTTGCAAAACCCTTAAAAAGTCGTTATTATTCTAATCTAAATCAGTAATGCACAACCGTTTTAATGGAAGGGGAATTTACCTATTTCTTCAGTCACAGTCCGCATGCAGTTGCCGATAGTGGAATAGTACAGCGGTTCCCGAACTTAATAGATATATGGTCATATGTGCTTAAAGTTGGTAGCCTTTTCTAAAGACATGTGTTTTTAAATTTCAGTCTTTTTCTGACCTCAAATAAAAAAAAACTAATGGAGCAGACATCGACAAATTTACCGAGATTTTTGTATGTGTTATCAGACTTTAATGATTGTTAATTTTCATGCTACTGTACTATAGACTTACTGCCTTAGAACTATTTTTATATTTTTTTAAATATCCCAACTCCAGTAAACATAATCAACCATTAAAAATTAGGATGAGAAAGGTTAATATTAGCAATAAATTATTATGATATGTAAATTTAGTAAGTAATGGAATGAGGAATCCTTGCCAAACTCAATTTAATTGAAATCATGTAGAATATGAACTTACCTCATGGTTCAGGGCGTTGACCCTAGAGGCAGAGGCAGAGGCAGAAGTCGAAGAAGAAGCTTGTGAAGCACTGGTCGACTGATTCCGACCAAAGGTCATATTACCAAAGTTGTGCGGGTAGCGGGAACGGAAACTGCTCACCTAAAGGTAAAAAAATAAATAATAAATCAAATTAATAAGAAATATTTTATTTAAACCACCATTTAAAATAAAACATCTTATTCATTTTAATAAAAATGACACCACAAAGTAATTTTACAGTTATTGAACAGAAAATAAAAAGGAAACGGTCGCAACTGGGACTCAAACCCAGATTCTCTAGCCTTGCTGGGACTGACGTCTCTACAGATTGAGCTATTGAGAACTAATTATTTTCTGTCATTTTTATCAATCTCATATCTCAATTGAGGAATTATTAATATAATAATTTTTATTTTAAATTGCGAATTACGTAAGAATTCATTAATTCCAAATTTGGTTTCCGAGGTCCCGTGGATTTCAAATGAATGGGGTTATACAGTAGACAGTCTTGTGTGAGAGAGACGGCATGAAATTGACAACTGTAGCTATATAGAGTATGCGTGGTTGTCTGGTCTCTCTTCACTATCACCCGTCATTGACTATTATTCTGCCATTATATAAAAAAACAAAGACGACAGCTTACTTCTTCTGTTAGATCCTGATTCCTCCTGTGCAATATTTGGAGGTTTGATACAATTTGTTCCTTTTCAGAGGCAATTTGTGTTCTCGCTTCGCGTTCTGCCTCAAAATCACACCTGAAAAACAAGAATTACGCGCACTGTTAATGATGCAATTATTTTTGACTTTATGATTACAGTTATCTTAACTAACAGTCCGAATATTCATTTTATTATTTTTTTTAGGTGAGTACCGCACAAGATTCCCAGTTGCCCAGAGACAGTGAGATTATGGTATCCCCTATTCGGGGTAAAGGAAGAAGATGGGGTAGAGGAAGTTTGGGAATTACCCGCTAGATCTGGTCACTGGCAAAAGCCATTTCAAGCAATGTTAAATTCTATATAGTGCTCTTTCACCAGGGCGATGCTGAGACTATGTACCAATCTGGAGCATGGTGCAAATAAACCATATCGATGGCTTAACCCTAGAATGGAAGCGAAGAGTAAAATTTTTTCTGTCCAACTACAAAATAATTTTTCACTGAAGTGCCGACCAATCGCGCTATCTTTCTTCCAGATATGCTTTCCTTGAGTTCTTTCCTCAACAATGCGTTTGTCTTCATAGTAATAGGTTGCACACTTTTCTCATAGCTAAGTTGAATATTTTTTCACTGAGGAAATTTTGTCTCATTGTATGGTGGGAACTATTGAGTGAAATTTGTATCAGACACAATAAACAAGTTAATTATGCATATTTTTGATCAATTTAAGAAATTAATCTGTTTATTATGAGTGATCACAATTTGTATTACCATAAACTACAAAAGATTAATCCAAGATGGAGAAAAATTCCTAATTTTAAATGGGGGTAAAATATACTTCTCGCTTCCATTAATGATCTAAGGAAGAACACTTCAATTCTAGGTTTGACGCTCTTGGAAAAACTGATTTTAATGCATTGAAATATCTATTTTTATTTTATTATTGTTTAAAATACAAAGTTTTAAAAAAACATTATAATTATTATTATTTAGTTTTAAAATATGTCACGGGTAATAATTGCCTTTTTTATAAATAATCCGTTTTTAATCTTTTCGCTGCCATTAGCAGCTACCGATGTACGAACAATCTGTGCCACAACTGCCATTCGCACCATACAATGTAAATCGCGAGTATGATTGTCTGGAGGATGATATTTCGATGATCTAACAGTAGATGGGGCTAAATATTATTTCGTAAAATATTACGAACTGTTTCTTAGCGACATCTCTCAAAAAAGTTGATAATTTATATTGTTTACATTACACAAACCAGCATCTAAAAAGGGTCTGCAGATCTCTTGGCCCACTTGTTTAAATCTCCCGCCATTGTAATGTCTTGTGTGTGTGGATATCACTTGGTTTTTTCATTCTATTTGGTGTGGTTCTAAAAGTTTTTTTAATGTTAGGCGCAAATGTGGACTAGTATTTTTATACCTTATTTGAAATTTTACTTGTTTATTTTTACATTCAGTTTTATCATTTGTTTTGCACATCAAAGATTTTTGAAAGAAATATTAATTTTTACATCTCTAAACATGTCAAGACGCACTCTCAGTGAAGAAGATATAAGAGAATTCATCCCCGATCTTGACTCTGAAATTGAGGAAAGTGAGGATGACTCAGATTTTGTAACACAACTTAGTGACAACGAAGATGAACCTATGGAGACTGATGTTACCCAAACAAGTTCTTCAGGAAACTGGACTGTGAATTTGGGAAATTTTATACCAATTATCCACCAATTTAATGATTTTCCATCTGGGATAACCGCAAACCCACTATTATCAGAAAATTCACCGGAAATTAATTTTTTTGAACACTTTCTGAATACAAATATAATGTCAGAAATCGTCAAAAAAACAAACGATTTATATTTCGCGAGAAAAAAGAATATTAATTATAAATCTTTAAAACATTGTGTAAATAAAATGCTAAAATCTAGTGCAATATCAAAAACTGAAAAAAGTTGGAGAATCGTTGCCGAACTCCATTATGATGTGTAAGTGTTTATCTTATATCCCTTTGTTTATTTGTGTTAGTGAGTCATTGTAATGGCCAACTTGCCGCTGTGAAATATTCTGTTGATGTTCATTATTTATGTCAAAAAACATTATGGGACACATTTGAGGATTCAAATTACTTTTAAAGTATGTACTATAGATATCAGTAATGAGTGTCTAATATAAACAAAGCACTGAATGGCAAAGGGAATGCTGTAAAGATTAATTTAATTGACAACTTAAAAAAGACCCAAATAGCTTGGCGTATGGTAGTATATAGAGTGTTTTGTTGGGGCGCTTATTGGGTTAAACAAAATAACAGTTAGAAAAATTTATTTTAACTTGTAATTGAAATATAGAAATATCTTTGGAATGGCTTGAGTTATAAATACAATATTTTTACACATATAAATTTGGGTCCTCCTTAGTAGAATTTAGTTCACAACTCATTTTCGCCAAAAAGCAAAGATATACAACAGTCTTGACTTTAAGCAATTTATTTCGAGCATGCGAACTCGGGCATCTAGGCAAATAGACAATTGCCGAGCACTTTATTGAGACCAGCCATTACTTCGGATTTGTTCCCCGAAGTACTGGGAAGACCTAAATCGTATCGAGCGTGTCTGATTACGGAAGCAAATGAAATCCACAAAAACCCCATTAATATTAAGAGGGACGACGGGGCTAGGCTTAATAGTTCTTGGTATCCGGTACTTGATGGCTACACCAAAACTACATTAATTATACTAATAATTATTATTACTATTTTGAAATACTAGCCCTAAGAGAATTAACCCGTGCAACACGGTATCACTTCTACATACATAGATACACTACACCATAATCTACACATCTGCTGATGGACACTGTAACGCTGTCTGAAAAGTTGGCTAAAGGAGAAAGAAGTGTAATACGGCATAATATCCCAAAAACTATTCAAGAAAATCGATACATGTATTAATTAATTTAAATAATATGTAAAATGCGGTATTTATGACCGCTACTGTACTTGTAAATATCCAGCTGTGCCCTGAGGAGATCCCTTTCCTCGGACTCTTTTTGCAGGGTGTTTACAATTTCCTTCAGGGCGAGATTTTCCTTTTGCGAGTCTTTCAATTGCTCAGTCTGGGCCAACATTCTGGCTGTGAGAGAGTCAGATTCCCTACACAGCTGAAAAATGAAATAAAAAAATTATTTTATCATATTAAAAATTCTAAATAAAAATATTAAGTATCACTGAAAAGATAAACCGATACGAGTGTGTTGTGGGCATGTCAGTGTGCCCAAAATAAGCTCAATTATTCCTTACTTCTGGTGAACCTGATCGAACATTTTCAAATATATATTGAAATTCTTTTTTTAATCGAAAATCAATTTAATTGGTCTATCTGGGGTCTAGGCGTTGAAAGTAAACATGGGCAGATTCACTCAAAGTAGTGAATTGATTCAGTCTTGTGAATTTATTCAATTAATTCATCCCTTTAATTCATTAAAAAAAAATTAAAATACAATATAATAAATAAATAAAAAAAGAGGGATTTTTCATATTGCAAATTGCACTAGTGTTGGAAATAACATATTTAAAAATAAAATAAACACGAAAATTACAATCTTACTCAACTAGATAATATGAAAAATGTATACACCTCAATGAAACCGACTAAAAGTAAGCAACACAATCACAAAAAAGAATCGACAAAATCACTATAATGTTTTACGTTATTTTCACAACACCCTACAATTGACCAAGTATAACATCGATGCAACCTACTGATTACTTTATAAATTCTCGCCCGACAACTGAAACTGACGGCTTGGTCACGCTTGGGACTAAGGACGAACAGAATCACCGAGGGTTAATGAATTAGAAACTTCTGACCATAAGTGAATAAACCAGAGACTTAATGACTACGACGTCTTAACTGAATACGGAATACATTTTTTAATTCCTTGAATTAGAGAATACAGCCTGCGAAAGCGAATATGCCCTACTCGGAATTACTTACTGGCTGACTAGGGACAGTATGCTGCTGCGGACCAGTGTAAACTAACGATGAATAATGAGTTTTTATGGATTACGGTATGGGATTCTATAAGTTACTGCAGTCCTACACACTGCACAATATCTCCGGTGACTTTGCGATGATGGCCATAGTAATCGAGCCATAATTATGGTACCGCTTGTTATAAAATCGTAAGGTTGCAAGGCCTAAGCAAAGAAATGAAGAATTTCGTGTTAAATTGAGAATCAGATCGAGTGTGCCACGAGAATGAATTTATTCATTTAATGCATTCATTAAATGTCGCCCATGTCTAGTCGAAAGGTTTTATGTAAATTGGTAACTTTAGTTTTCTTTCACATTGGTATAGCGCTCACACTTCTAGGAATTATCTGTTCAGTGGGTATAAAAAATTGTGTATAGGTGGGGTACCTTTTTATGCTCCGAAGTTTTGCATTCGTTGTCTTTCAAAATTTTCAGTACCTGCTGATAGTCCAAAAACATTTTCTCCAATGCCGACAGAGCTGATTTCACTTGGTAGCTACAAAAAAAAATAACATGCATAAAATTTGGAGAAGAGTAGAACTCAAATTACATTATACAATCATTTATATACCCTGGTCTAGTTACTTCAGAAGTACACTAAGGTTTAGTTGATTTAATCCCTGTTACATTATTTGACATCGTCATCAATCAGCGCCATTTTGATTCTTTTTCACATTTGCCGCTTTAAATAGCAGCCCCCGTTAATTGTCATTTTCAGCGATTAGTTAAAAATTTATCTTGAGTTGTTTGATCAACCGTCAAGTATCGATCATCAAAATTTGACCAAAAACTGGAGGGCCGAGAATCAGACTGTTATTTGAAGTGGCAAATATGAAAAGAATTCAAAATGGGACTGATTGCCAACTTGATGACAATGTCAAATTTAACAGGGATTCAGACAATTAGGTCTAAGCGAGGAAACCCCGTAGTCAGCACTTGCCCAGCATTGTTTCACTTGAGGTTGTGATGGAGATGTTGGCCACCTTAGAGTTGGGCCTTACCCACTCGTTCATCTTTCTATCTAAAGATATACCTATGATGGCTTTAGTCAAGTTTTAAAAAATAGGTAATTCTCCTCACTCACACTAAGCCGATTGCATCCTTATGTGGAAACAGTTGTACTTACTTGTAGTTGGCAATGGTACTGTGGTGAGTGTCCAAGTTCTCTTTGATGGCCACCAGCTTGAGTTTCATCTGCGGAGGACTGTCATCCGCCTTGTCCAGGCCCTCCACCAGCATTTGGGTTACGGAGTCAAACAGCCTGCAGAATCTGGAAAGTTAATACATATGAAATATGTTGTTATATATGTTACGCTTGGAATTTGAATGAAAGTAAATGGTTTTGAATAGTTCAAATAAATGAATCAAATCAAATGAACGAATAAAATCCAAAAAATTAAATCATATTCAATAATAAAATCTAATAAATCAGGCCAAAAAAATAAAACAAAATATAAAGAATCAAATCAAATAGATGAATTAAATCAAATGAATTAAGAAAATCTAATAAATCAAATGAATTCAGAAAACCTAATGAATCAAATCAAATTAATAATACTCAAAAATATTTCTACAAAAAAATAATTCAGCTAGCCAAGTTTTCAATATATTTATCAATTGTTTAGTTTTAATATATATATATATTTTTATTTTTATTTTTTTTATTTCAGCAGGTAACATATTTAAACAGCTAGAAATCATGTGTTCTAAAGTTCTTTGTCCATATTTGTTTGTATGCTTAGGAACCATTAATACTTCATTCAAATTGAGACGAGTATTGTAAGTGTGCTCTAGTCTATTTGTATTACATAAGAGGTTATTAATGTCCTGAAATATAATTTTGAACCACAGAATTGCTCTTACTGAAAGAACTTTGAGACTGATAAAAGTATTGAATTAATGAATGAAAAAAAAACACACAATAATGAATCCAACCAAATAATTTAAACTAATCAAATGAATTAGTCAAATAGATTAATTAACCAAGACTAAAAAATCAGATCAAAATCCTGTATTAAACTATTGAACGGCTGAATCAAAACAAATCTAAAAAATCAATTAATATTGAAGTGTGTAGTGCATATTAGCGGATTATTACTACATAAATACGAGTGAATGTAACAACTTACTGCTGAGAGTGCTGGTTGAGGTAATCAGCGAGGTCCTTCAGTGTTTTATCATAGAGCCGGACATTCTCCACAAAGTTGGAGAACTCTGAACTGTCGCACTGCGCCTCCAGGCTGAGCGAATAGCGGATGGGTTGGAAAGTCTAAAAAAACAATAATCACTCACAATCGTATATATTACGTGATCTATGGGCAGCTATCCCCATACACATGTGTCACATATATGTGATTCTTGTCGTATATATTATGTGATCTATGGGCAGCTATCCCCATACACATGTGTCGCATATATGAGATTCTTGTCGTATATATTAAGTGATCTATGGGCAGCTATCCCCATACACATGTGTAGCAATTATGTGATTCTTGAGATTTCAATAAAACACACGCATTAAAGTACCGCGAGGTTATAGTTCCACCACAAACAAAAAACCATTCCCTAGTGCCGTCCGGAACGGAAGGGGGTGCGGAATGGGACTGCCACATGGTAAGCTTGTTTTACACACTATTATAAATTATCATACCCAATGATTATTTTTTTGCTAAATGAATACGTAAATCTTGAAATAAAATATATTATTGCATACATCCTCAACAATTATTAATATGTGTTTAGAGTATAAGTAACAGTGAATGTGAGGTGTGTTTTGAATATTCGCCTCTGTAGCTAATTACTTAGAATGGTACTTACCCTATGTTATTCCTGTATTTGTTCATTATTTTATCTATGTACCTACTGTGGTGTGTTCTGCATTTGTTTATTATAACTAACTATATATGTAAAAGTCCATATAGGGAGTACATAATATAATAAATAAATATTGACAATCAACATTTTGACGGCTCATATCATCAGTGTTTTAAAAAAAAAATCAAAAAGTTGTCATCAGCATGCCCTAAATGTAATGGAATGATAATTTGTATAGAATGTATGAGGGAATATTCCAGCGATATGGCAGCCTTAAAGTATGATGTATTATAATGCACTGATAAAAGGAATAGTGTTTTGATAGTAATGTTTTCATTAATAACAAACACACCACTTAAAATCACCTTATTCATGAAAGCATTATTATATTATTTTATGTGCTGGATTTTTCACAAAAACGAACTTGTCAATAATGAATACTTGGAGCAAGTCCATGACTTTGTGTATTTGGGAACTATATTTACCAGAGATGGAAAGACTGATATTGGGATATTGAAAGAAGGGTGAATGCAGGAAACTCCATTAACAGAAGACTGAACGCGGTTGGCACTAACAAAAATTTGTCCAAAGAAGCGAACTAGCGATCCAACATAGAGTGCTGGAACCAACCCTGATGTATGGCGTGGAACTAGGGGAGGAAGGATGAAAGTAAACTAAATTCCGTAGAAATGAGATCTTTGAGACGAATGTGTGGTAAAACCATGTATGATTGTGTGAAAAATGTTGAGATTCGTAAAGAATGCGAGGCTGATGTAAGCGTAATGAGTAAGAATAAGAAAGGGACGATTAGATGGTTTGGGCATGCAGAACGAATGAACGAAGAAAGGAGTGTAAGGAGAATATTTGACGCAAATGTGAATGGTAGAAGCCGGGGACGCCCGAGGAAGACATATCACAATCAAATGAATCAAATACTCGAGTCAGGCCATGTCAGAAATCGGAATAATAGAAGAGAATGTATGAGACAATGTACAAATGTGAATAAAGCAAGAAGTGTATGCCAAGATCTTTGACGATCCGTCCTCTCTCCCTACCCCTGCGGTGAAATGGCATGATGGTTAGCTAGTTATGCGCTGAATTTAAAAATAATTGATTGATTTAAAAATGTATTATACTGTATTTCAATTAAGAGAAAAAAAGGTAATGTGTTTTTCACCATTTAGATTAAAACTCCCACATTATTCCCCAAAAATAAATTCCCGGGAACCCCTCACTACACATGGTGGGATAGATTGTGTTGAAAGGGTTAAATAGACTAAATGAAACTATTTCATAAATAGTATTACCATTGTCAATTATGTATCTAAGGTTATTAAAAACATATTGATTTCATTAACCCATTAGGCCCGTACCCCGTGATTTTTTCGGATGTGAGTCAAAGTCATTAATTTCAAACCCCGAGACTGTCTTGGGTCTGCAATAGGTCGGACTTATTAAATAAATATGGACAAACCGGTGACATCTATGGGGAAATTGGTATTTTAAATATTCCAAACAACAAAATTTCAATAAATTTACAATCATATCAAAACAGATCTTAAAATGTTTTTCTTTTTAAAATGTTTAGTATGGCATGATGATACCCGGGCAAAGAAATATTTTTCATATGGAAAATTATTCATAAAGTTTTAGAATATTCAACTAAAAGAGGAATGATAAAAAACTTACAATGGTATGTGCTTCCCTCAGTCTTTCCTTGAGTTCTGTAATGCTCGTAGTCAGCTGTTTGATGTTCTCCTGGGACTCCAGTTTGTATTGAGTGAAATCCAGCTAGATAGAAAAGAAAAATTTATACAACATATCCAAGTTAGATCAGAATGAGAACAGGAACTGATCTAAAGCTGACTCTATACCTACAGTAAACTTTGAATGTACCATGAATATTTAGTTGAAATATGAGCTATGAGTATTTACTTTATAGTTTTGCATATAAAGTATTTCAAATAAATCAAAAAAAAATATGTAAGCATATTTACAAAAAATTGCAAAGATATTTGATTGAATGTACACTTTTAAATTTAATGTAAATCAAATTTATTTATTTATTTTTTTAAATTTAATGTAAATCAAATTTAATAATGTTAATACAGTACTAAATAATGACTTTATTAAATTTGATTTATATAAAAAAAAAATTTTAATTCGTACAACGCCATTAAATTTAAAAAAAAATTAAATGAGTTTTACGAATTAAACACAAAAACAATTAACTGTTAATGAATTAATTATCTTATGCATTTAAAGGTGGTGAATGTAATACGTGAGATTAGTATCCAGAAAAGAACGTTATCGTGTATTTGTCAGCAGCTTTTCTACAAATTGGATCTTTTCAATTATTAAATGCAGTGAGCCAAAACGAGAAACAAAAAGAGCCAAAGAGGTCGCTTTGACAGACATATTGTCAGAGGAAAACAAAAATGATGAGTAAAAACAGTATGTAGCGTTAGAAAGTGTTTTTACTATTTTATGAGAAAAGAATAATAAAAAACGGTAAGCATTTTTTCAAAGAACTGAGTATCGTGTAATATGAGGTGGAAGTTAATGTCCGTCCTTACAAGTGAGAACTTTTCAAAATTGGATCTGACGGATGTCTTGAGATATCTTTTCAATTTCAAAGCAATTAAGTATATCTACCTATTATATACTTGAGCAGACAATTATTTTACTTCTACATTTGAAATATGCTTACTTTTTGCATGCCATTTTAAAATATGGAACGATCCAAGTCAAAAGTTACATCCTTTGATTTTTCACAGGTCAGCCGAAATACTCTTAAGTGACAGTACCTCGAGCTCTTGACATTTTATGGCAACCTTCTACACTAGCGCCCTCTAGCTGCCCGGGTTGTACGAGTTGATTTTTTTCATACATTTTAATAGATTTTCTGTGAAATATATTCTCAGTAAATTATAGAAAATTCTATAAACAGTAGAATAAAGTAACAATACAATAAAATATTTATTACAACAGCAATACAGTCTGAAAGCCCCGGGGCTGCTAGAGGCGGTGGTGTAGCATGTTGCCAGTATTTTGACAAAGTAATGCGTGTAGTCATATGTCATAGACGTCGGTAGTATAGCATGTTGCCAGTATTTTGACAAAGCAATGCGTGTAGTCAAATGTCATAGACGTCGGTAGTATGGCATGTTGCCAGTATTTTGACAAAGCAATGCATGTTTGACAAAGCAATGCGTGTAGTCAAGTGTCATAAACGTCGGTAGTATTTTGACAAAGCAATGCATGTAGTCAAATGTCATAGACGTCGGTAGTATAGCATGTTGCCAGTATTTTGACAAAGCAATGCATGTAGTCAAATGTCATAGACGTCGGTAGTATAGCATGTTGCCAGTATTTTGACAAAGCAATGCATGTAGTCAAATGTCATAGACGTCGGTAGTATTTTGACAAAGCAATGCGTGTAGTCAAATGTCATAGACGTCGGTAGTATTTCGACAAAGCTATGAGTGTAATCAAATGTCAAAGACGTCGCTAGTGTAGCATGTTGCCAGTATTTTGACAAAGCAATGCGTGTAGTCAAATGTTATAGACGTCAAAATACTGGCAACATGCTACACTACCGCCTCTAGCGGCCCGGGCTATATACTTCCAGACTGTATTGCTGCTGTAATTTCTTTTTTTTTTTTTTTTTGAAACAATTTAGATAGTGCACGAGCAGCGAGGCTTTAAATGTTAATACAATCCTAATAGCCTCTTTTTAAAAAATATGTACATGCGCAAAAAGGGAGTAAAATCATATGTAGGTAGGTCACTTAATATTCTTTTTTTTTTAATTTTGCTTTCTACAATTTATTAAGAATATATCACAGAACATCTATTTAAAATGTATGGAAAAACCCAATTTCACAAACCCACTCGGCTAGGGGCACAGGTGTAGTGTGTTGCCATCTCAATGCATGGTTAATGTCAGGCGCTGCGGGTATTATTATATTTCTACGGTATTGGTATAGTCTAATATATAAATTTCGAGTATGTATGTTTGTTCGTATGTTTCATTATTAAGCATTATCTCAGCTCTGGAATGGGTTACGGGATCAAATTAAATACAATATAATGTAGTTTTTTAACAGTAAAAATGTAGTATACTTCAACTTGACCTCCGAGGTCACTGGAGGCCACAAATTGCATTAAAAAAGCCAGAACTAAACAAACTGGGAACAAAAACGGAACTCTGTTCGACTTCAGTTGCAAAATGGTCAAATTTGGAGCTCAGTGCTACGAGTTTGAACATTGTCCCCGAGGCTCTTTTGTTTTATTCTACAACCCAAGTTCCGAAAAATATGTTCACAGTGCAATTTTATTAAAAAAAAAAAAAAAAATAGTTGTGGACAACATTTGAATACCTGGAGCAAGTGGATGAGTTTCTGTATTTGCGAAGTATGTTTACAAGGTATGTAAAGGCTGGTAAGAATATTAAATGAATGACGGGGTGAAAGGGGCAGGGGTAGGCGTAGCTGTAGGGATGGTGATGGGGATAGCTGTAGGCGCCCTTGAGGTGATTTTCTCAAGACAACGGCACTATAGAAATAATCCAATCATTATTATTATTATTATTAGGGGTAGGGGTTGTAGAGGTGGGGGATACCAAATTATTATGCATAAACCTTTTTATCATCCTATCATTATTTTGATTATTATATTTGTACTCAATAAGTTTTTACAGTAAAAAATAATATTATTTCTTCTTATAATTAATTCAACCCTTTCTCACCCAATTTAATTTCTAAAAATAAAAAAAATACGTTGGATTGTGTGTAGTGGAATAATCAGCAAATTTTTGGTATATTATTTTTTTTTTACTTATTCTTTAGGAAATATTCAATGTCATTTTAAAATGACTGTGGCTCTGACTGGTAAATAATTAATTAGTATGTAGACAAATGAAATATTTTTGTTACCTTATAAACTATTTTTATTTACATATACATTGAGAAACTTTGGGATGATAAAAACATATATAATATATACTTTTTGTTTAGAATTTGCTTGTAATACGTAAGAATGTACATTATTCTTTAAATAAAAATAATAAAACAAATGTAACAATAAATACATTGTGTGTTTTACGGTAGTAGAGAAGTCGAATCACAGAAATCCAAAAAGAGCGAACATCGGTTTTTGTTTATGATATAAAGTGTGTACTCAGCGCATCCAACCCAACCAAAAAAAATAGTGTTGCTAGGGAAAGATCACTAAATCATTTAAAAAAGCTGCAAATGAATAGGGTTAGTACTTACTTTGTAAATAATTCTCAAAGTTCGTGTATTTTTTAAATTACTCTGGGTGAGAAAGGGTGAACAATGTGTAATATTATTTCCACCTTAAAATTACACACAGTTTACTAGAATTCACAACCAGAAAACTACATATCATACTGTTTGAATAGATCTGGCAAATTCAGAGTACAGAAGTAAATTTGGTACCTTGGTATTCTCTGACTGCATCAATTTGACTTGGGAATTCTTCAACTCCACCTGAAGATTGGAAACTTTGGCTTCGAGATTGCGCAAATCATCTTGTTTAGAGTTGGCCATTTCCTTAAAAAATGAATTTAAAACATAACATATTAGCATGTATATTATTTAAAATTCATATTGTATCTGCAAATCCATCACCACATAAGTTATACCCAAATGATATATTTGATGGCATCAATAATAAACCTTTATCAGTAGAAATAAAATCATATTTCTCTGAAAAAATCCTTTATCAGTATGTACAAATAAAATAAGGTATTTCCACATATTGCCTTGCAATTAAGATCTCAAATGAAAAATTTCAAAGGGAAGAAAAAAAGATCTGCAGATACTTCATTCAAAGAAATCTACCCCTCTATACAATCATCAAACAGACTAACGAGGTCATAATAGAAAGGTGACAGTATGGTTATAATCTACAACTATAATAGTTTCATCAACGCACTCAAAAATGTGAAAACACAGCTTCTGGTTAATTGTAATTAGAGGAAATAACCAATTGTCAAAAGATAATCCCCGCAAGTATCCCGATACGAATTTTTTGTCAAAATTCAATACTTCATAACATTACTAATGAAATACAAATCCATTTCCACGTAATTAATATTTGGCAAAACCACTTCTTAGACTACACCTAAAGCAATATCATAGCAATTAAAAATGTGTATATTGTCACCCACAACACAAACAGGTGTATCTAATATTTAACAATTTCCAGGAGAGCAAAAGAAATGCTTTTTTGCCAGATTCTTATATATTTTACTATATGTTTCTCTAATAGGATAAAAAAAAACATAATTAAAACCACATTAGCGAAACACGTAATAAAATTAATAAGAATCCAGCAAAACAAGCAGTTTTTGGCTCTAATGAAAAGATACTTAATATGAGATACCCCTGTTTATGTTGTTGGCGAAATATGTATTTAAAAAATTAATTCGTGACAAGTCTACTAAAAATGTGGAAAAAAAAAAGCATTGCCATAATATTGCTGTAAGTGTAATTTAAAAAGCTTCCATGATAAATCAACACACATATAAATGAATTGGCTCACTTTTTAAGTGATATAGTCATTAAAAGAATAAGAATAAAAATAAAAAAAACGAAAACCTAATCACACCTAACCTTTTTTATTATTAAAAAAACAAACAAAATTCATTATTAATTGGGTTAGGTTAGATTAGGTTTTCAGGCTAGTTTTTTTTTACTTTTGATGATTATATATCACTTTTAAAAAGTGTGCCGATTCATACGGATGTTGATTTATCCGGTCACCATTTAAAAGGTGGTTTTTGTCTCTGTTGACAATTTGCCAAATATGAATTACGTGGAAATGAATTTGTATCGACGATATTATAATTACATTTTGAATGCCTTTCACAAACACTTTCAAATCCTCATTCTGTTGATTCGATATGGCCAACTGATCGGCTAAGGTTTTGTTTTCAAGCAGGATCTTGTCATTCTCATTGATGACTTGTCTGCGTTGCCTCTCGATGACTTCCAGTTGGGAGGTCAACACATCGATGGTGTTCTCCAAGTCGGCTGATGACATTCTGGCGCCGGTTGTGATGACGAAGCTGTTTTCGGCAGAGTTAGACGAGGATTCGGAAACTTTAGTCTCGCGCTGGCCATTGACCAAAGAGGCCTTTTCTTGTTTGAGGCTTTCTAGCTCCATTCTCAGTTTCATGTTCATGGCTTCCATCTGAAACAATAAATAAATAATATCGTTAGTGCCAGATAGGCAATCAATCAATTTTTAAGGGAGATCGGGACTTGATGCATTTTTTAAAAAGGAAAGACAAACATTCCTGGGGTATGAATAACATGAAAACTTTTTTTTTAACTCCTAGTACCATCACACTACAGAGGGAAAATGTTGCCTAAGCAATGATGGAGGACTTAGCTAGCGGAGAAATTGAAACCATGACGCCTGCGTGGAAATCCGAAGCATTTGTCCACTCAGCTGCCGAAATTTTGAAGGTCACTATGGGAGTGACATAAAACTGTGAAAAGGAAGAAAGAGATTCTTCTTCCTCTGGTGCGCTCTCCTATCGGAAGCGCTAATAAAGCATAAATGCACTCAGGGATAATTCCACGATATCTGACGCCCTGTGTTGCGCCTCAAACAGAGAGTTGGGGGGTGAAACCTACATGAAACAAAAGGATAAGCTAATACGAGCAACTCGGAGAATCAGAGTCATAGTTTCCGAAGGACCAGAAAACATTTCCGGAGGATCGAATTTTTGAATGCCAGAAACACATGTCAATGTTTGGGGGCTGAACTGCATAGGAACACTTGTGTCTAAAAAGTGAATGTTGACCTCAGGATTGGTGTGTGAACAATAAAGTAAGCGCAGGCCAGGGATTTCAGCCTTGCCGACACAAATAAAATGTATGTTACATTCAATGATTCATACCACAAATCGTTTACATCACATAATGTTTCATCATGTTTTACGAATATCCCTTATCTACTTTATTAGAACCTCCGTTCCAAAATACACATCCTGGCGAGAAAGTAAGCCTCAAAGTTCATTATGTTTGATAAAAAAAATGTATACATTCCTTTTCACTCAAATCTGAAGGAGTTTTGCTACTAGGAGCTGTTTTTAATGTGAATTTTACACAAAGCCCAAATGTTTTCAGTGATATATGATTTTTTAATCTACAATTTATTGATTAAGTATCAGAATATAATATAAACTACTGTGATTAATGCAATCGTAATTAACAATTATGTGAAAACAATATATTATTTCCTAGAAAGTGTTAGTAATTATATTCATGTGGGATTTACCACAAAACAAAGAATATAATTTCCTTATGCAAAGTTTTTTGACATTTTTAGCCGATGATAAAATTATCAAATTATAAAAAAAAAATTCAAATCTAGAACAAGCGATAAAGTACCTACGTATAATATATTTTACAAGACAATCATTTTATTCCGTATTTGAAATGTGTAATATTTTTAAAAATAAATTTCTCATTTTTCATCTTGGCAAGTCATCCTGTAATTTTTCACATGCATCAATCAGTTCCAATTTTGAAAATGTCATACTCATATGAACAAGGAAATTATACTGTTTAATTATAGTGAAAATACATTGACTGAAGATAAAAAAAATTAAAGTTTTGTTGACTAAAATCCTTACATCAGAATTAAGTACAAAGTTAGGTTATTTCACTGCCCTCCACCGTGAAATCATACCTCTAGCACTGTTGATTTTAGTTTGCAGATAATGTCACGATGATAGCAGTCATTGGTTACAAAAAGCAATTTTCAGTAAGACTCAGCCTACCGTGGCTTGATCTCACTGTTTTTCCGCCCGCATCGTTAATCTTTTTATGCCTCAGTGGAATATTTTTCTGCATCAATAAATTTGTTTAACCCATTCATGGCTAGTCACATTATATTATGGTGAGAAAATAATTCTTGTCTATAGCACTGAAAAATTCACAGAAGAATAATAAGGAACTCCAGTCAAAAACATTATGGCTTAAAAAATATATATGTGTATTCATATGTGTAGATCAACAAACTCTGATTCTGAATAAATAAGTTTTATTATATATTATACATAAAATTAATAAATCGCTATATAAAAACGATTAAAACCATAAGAGACTTAATCGTCCTGTAATTACTCGGCAGGTTCTGACAGAACCTAGACTGCCCCCTCATAGGTCGGCCGGCCATGTGCTTTAAGAATGCAGGCAATTTTGCGCGACGTTGACTTGCCTAGATGAAAACTAGGAAATTTTGTTTCTACAGAAGTAAAAATTATTACACATTTCAAATATAGAATAAAAATAATAAAATCTATTATAGGTAGGTAATTTATCGCTTGTCTGAATTTGAAAAGGTTCTTTTTATAATTTCAGAATTTTCACAACATTAGTTCTAGTCTTGAAAATGTACTCAAGTACACACGAGAAAATTACATTGTAATCATTTGATATATTTTATCGAAGTATGTGTGTAGTAGTATGAATGTTTTGATTAAAAAACCTTTGTCTTCCATATAAAATATCTTCCGTAGTTCAAAATTACGAATATGTATATAGTAATATTTTCGTATCAAATGCATTATAGATTTCTTTCATTAGGGAAATTATGTGAATCAACGTACTATTTTAGCATAATTGACAGTGGCATTTTTTATTTTAATCGATTTATTTCACAAAATAAACTAACTAAACAACCATTATTTCTCAGCAATTCTAGGCAGATATAATGGAAGGTCACACTAATCTGTCCTGGCAGACCTTCTTGTGTCATTCACAAATTATCTTATACATCTCTTCTATTATTCTGACTCTTTGACATGAAACGAAACAGTAGCGATTCTCTCTAATGAGCAGTTGTGCGGTGAACTCCCAAAGAAAAACTACAGCCAACAAGACTCACTTGGATTATAACATTACTACAGTTGGTTATTTCACAGTAAAAAAAAATCCACCAATAGGAACACAGCGCGATCCGAATCCCGGAACGCACATATGAAGCTAAAAACCTATGAGATATTTCATAAAACATAAATACGGTTTCCAACGGTGCCGGAATGTGCGTCAAAGCCGAAATTTGCTAGTTCAGTGTGCAGCGATAGGGCAAATATTTTTATTTCTTCTTTTCTACGTTTTTTTTTTCTATTTCATTGTTAGAATGCTATTAATATTAATATTGTTTTAGTAGGTAAAAGTTTTTGCTATTTCTAATCTTGAAACAGCTAATTTGTGATGGAATTCGATTTTAATATAACTTTTATGGTGTTTAATACATAGTCACAAGAAAAGTTTCTGCATTATAAGAATATAATTTTTTAAATGTTATCTGCTTTTGTAGTTATTTTTGTGGCAAAATAAATCCTGTTACAAATACGAATTGATCCTTTTTCTCGTATTACCTAATACTTGCCTGTCTTAAAAAATATATATGTATATATTTATATCTAATACCTACCTTTCAACACAAACTTTTGAAATGAAGTGACTCCATAATATATATGTAATATTCGATGAAGAAGAAAATCTGCTGATAGAAAGCTGATAATATTCCCTTTTTTAAATCGTTTTGTTGTTGAACTCCCAATGCAGACCGCGAACCGCCACTGGCACGAATCAAGTATTTAATTTACTTGATCGTGACATGATCTTTTTTTCAGGACTCCCTCAACATCTTCTTACAGTATTAATGTCCTAGAGTCCTATGTTTCCCCTCATATGCAAAAGAGTTTGCAATTCAATTTGTACTATGATGAACACACTGTATCCTTTTTATGTGTGTTCAAAACTGTTGTTTTTATCAGAGCGGGGTGTACAATGTCAAAAATGCAGCAAAAACTCGCAACAGCGGGTTTTAATCGGCAAGTTATTAAATATTACAAGAGTATTTTTATATTACAAGGGTAGATAGATGTTGTGATTTTACACAGTGATAAAATGCATGAATTTCCAGGTGAAGTAATAAAGGGTAATGTTTCATTCATAAACCTTTACCTATCTACCTGCTCATATTATGTTCTCCTTTAAATCCAACTTTGACTTGCTTCATATACAGTGTGTTTATAAGATAATATTCGATGATAATCATGTCCGATTGATGATTCAAGAGTTTATCTTTTAGAACATCAATGATGCAATGATCAGCTTTAAATCTGAGTGTACAATCCGTAAAATAGATAAGGAATAAGATGTCAATATTATTTACAACACATGGAAGAAGCCAAATAGTTTTAGTAACTCTATTCAATTATATGAAAAAATAATAATAAATCTACTTTTATATATGTAGTGCAATTTAGATATATTTTAACAAGTATCACAATCACCCGCAACTCTGAAAAAAAAACACTCACTATTGTCAGTCGCACTCTTTAAAATAAATTAGAGCATGACATTTTACAAAATTCGAATAAAAGGGGAATTCATTTTTCCACCGTAGATTAGATAATACTAACTTGGTACAGCCGACTACCATTTGAAAAGATAAAATATTTTTCAATTTAAATTCTGCCAGAAAAGTTGTATTTATAATAATGTTAGGTTAGGTAGTCACAGGTTCTAAAGAATCGTTGAGATTTACTGGGAAAACATATTCACAATAGCACCAAAGTGGGGTTATGGACACAAAGAATATACTCTTGTGACGAAGCACTAATGAAATGTTGCTAGTAGTAAAAACTTTGTGGGATTTCATTATTTATAAGTGAAAATAATCAATAAAAGTGTTGTGTAAAAGTGATAACACTTTTCTCGCATTTCATGAAGTGGAGTATATGTTGATACATTGGAAAAATAATCACACAAAATAAATACATATACGCATGCATGTGTTATCAGTGACAAAAATAAATAAAAGACAATACATAACATAAATGTGGAAATAATTAACACCCCAAGCAAAATGCAATGAGTTAAAAAAATAAGCTATACTTAAGTATAACTATTAGCAATCAAAGGGTTGCAAATTATTATTAATAAATGTGATTCTACCCTTCAAACTCTGTGGTGGAAACTCTCAGTATCACCATGGTGAAAGACCATGCACAATCGAAAGGTTGTTTAAAATGACACTAACTGTGTTGGTGACCAGATCTGAATAGCCAGGTACTTCCCAACATTTCGCTTCCACATCACCGTCCCCTCCCACTCCCTTCAGCTTCGGGCAAATGAAACTCAAAAAAGAAAAAATGCGGTAAATAAAAAGACTCACCTCTTCGGCTCCATTGCTTGTCTTCTTCAATTCAACGTTTAGATCTAACAGTACCGCCAGATCTTTCTGGAGAGCTTCTTTGTCGGCTATGAGCTTCTCATTATCCCTGATGACCTGCTTCCGCTGCCGTTCCACGTTCTCCAGCTGGGCGGTCAGCCCCTCGACTAATGGATCGCAACCAGTGGGCGATGAAGTCTTCTGAGAATCTTGAGTCGAGCGGGAGAGTGCGCAGTCTAAGATGTCCTTGTTGTGAGACATCATTTGCTTCTCGATCTGGAGCAACTCTAGATCCTTCCTCAATTTGGAGTTATCAACTCGTAACTGGAAGAAAATCATCAATTAATACACCGGAATAAGGATTATTAAGTAAAATGAACAAATAGAGAATGTTATACGTTTTTATAAGAAAATATTCTAATTTTTAATAATATTGTTGTTGCACGTTATTGAAAAAAAATAGCTATGGTCACACACGAGAAAAAATTAAAATAACTGACATAATTAAACAAGTCATGAAAATTTGAGACAAATCATAAGGGGGATCGACAACTTATGGACAAGAAGTAGCACCCAAAAAGGCATGTTAAAATAAAAGGTGGGATCATCTTCGGAAGGTCTTCATCCAGCAGCAGATAGACAACGACAGATAAATTCAATCCCTTAAACATAATACGTATGTACAGTGAAACTCTCTTAAGAAGTTTTCATGCACCTTTTAGACGTGGAAAGCGCACCCCTGCGCCGCATCATACATGCCCTGTACACAGGTGGCTCACTCGTGCGCCGCAAACTTCTTTAGTTTAAAGAGCCCTGCGTGTGACAGGAGTCATACATATTTTTGACACGTAGAAAAGTAAGTTTGGTTTTATCAGTCCCTTGAAGACCGAATTTGAAAAAGTGACCCATTTTATTCCACATATAAGGTTTTCCCAGATGAGAAGTTTATTTCCAGTCCCTTGGAAAACTTCTCAAGAGTTTCACTGTATTAGTAATACTTAATATAAGATAATATGGATGTTGCCACCAAGGTAACTTTTTTTTTCAAAAGTGATTATAATAAATATAATTTCTTTTTTAATTTCTAATACAAATTTGTTATTCAATGTTTTATAATAATTTTATATTAACATTTTTGATTAATTACTTACCTACTTTAATCAGTTTGTGTTTATAATTTGTCTATTCTTACATTATTGTGTTCTATGTTTATCATTTGTCTATACTTGGCATTATTATTTTTTAGTATTCTATATATTTCTGATGAGGAAAGTGACGGTTTCGAAACATGTATATATTAATAAAGTAGTGATTACAAAGTAATTTTTAATTATTAATAGGTAAGTCGTTTGCGCTTATGCAGAAATCGACCTCCGACTCAAACACTGACGCTGTTCATCAAAATAGTCAATTATCTTCGTACAAAAAAACATATTACTACTTAAATAAATCTGCAATTTATGATAAGTTTAAAAGAAATTTTCATTTTGCGCTTTTGTGCAATTTGAGTTTATTTTTCATATTTTAATTTGATTTTTGAACCGTTCACAGCCCGCGATATATGATATCTATCTTCAAAAGTACGGCACTAAAAAATAGTCAAACATAATTTTATGGTATTTTATGATATGAAGACTAAAGAGACAATATTAGAAATTGCATAATTTGAATGGTTAGATAGTTTACCGGTCACTATTTTCCCTCCACACAGCATCCCCAAATATGATATAGGCCTTGGGGGAAATTATATCTTTCATTGTCTCCTGTGTGGAGTTACCGTTAAAAAAAAATTAGTCAGTTAAAAACCGCATTTTACACTCCAGTTTAGAGACATCCAAGTGCATACGAGCTAGATTCCCAGTGAAGTTATTCTTGGATGCCGATGTTAATTTTGACTCCCTCGCGCTTTTTCTTTTTGGTTGTGCAACCATTTTTTTTAATGCAATTCAATTCGAAATCAAACAACACTATCGGCCTTAGATTCACTATTGAAAGTGCAAATATGAATCATTAAAGTTATCCTTAGAGTACCCTTAACAATAAGCACTGACGATATACTTACCAAGGTATTAAATGTTCGACAAATTTACATCAAAACAATTTTAACTCGCCTCTTTAAGAACAAATAAACCTAATATTACTAAAATACTCAAAATACATAAAACACACAAAACACAGACACTTCAGATACTTTGCGCCTAAATTGTACAAGACAAATTAAAAGTTTTAGTCAATTTAAAATCGCCACGAAACAATGGATAATCAATAAAGGTCGTGCAACAACCAGTGAACTCACCCAAGTCTAACCTTATGTACTTACAAGCATATTTCCATATGGAAGGAAGGAATCACTTTGTGGCTTGACATTATAATTTAAATGAAAGAATATATTTTTTATTTTAAGCCAGGTTATATGTGTACGTTCCTGATGAAGGTCGAGTGCAACCGAAACCGGTCGATAATGCATAAATATAAATACATAAAATAAAGTGACTTAAAACGAAAAAAATATTTAATTTAAATTGTTTTTCTATGTTTTTAATAACTTTACATATCCTTATTGTTACCAATACTAATAACTAAATATTTTAAATATTTCTGATTATTATACAAATGTTATTGAATAAGTTAATGATAAAATAAAAATATTTGCAAACTAGCCTGTCTCAATACGGGATATCCATTGTGAGACAGGCACAATTAAAAAAATATATGTAAACAAATTTTATACAGATGCACTAAAAAATAAATCATTTTCTCTAAGTATTTGTTTTTTAGACAACAATAATAAATTTAACACCGTATATGTGATTTCCGAGAATAACATCACATGTGTCGTGGTTTTGTCTTTCGCTTGTGTCGCATTCGTGGCATTGCATGCCGAATGACGAAATGTATTTGTAATAAAATTGTGCGACATTGTGATGCGAGTTAAAGAAGGGACTGTTAGAAGGAATTTATTAATGCTAGTCATAAGGAAAGAGAGATGGATACTGGAGGCTTGTTCTGAAAAGAACGATTTTTGAGAAATAACTCCTTTTTCATGCTGCCAACATCAACTGTGAACGGGTGTTTTATTTACTCTTGTCAACGGTCGTCACCCAAAAATACACACTTTGCAGGTTGCAAAATTACAAACAATTCTATGTGGGAAAATGCGTAAGTTTTTAAAAGACAATAATCCTCAAAACTGTAATCTTTAAAATTCTATTTTAAATATATACTAGAATTTTAGGTAAAATGTTCAAAATTGCTTTCGCTGGTTTTCACTATTTTCAGACATTTTGGGATGTATTTCAAAGAATTTAAAAATTACAGTTTGAGGATTTTTGTCTTTTGAAACCTTATATATTTTCCTAACTACCTGTATGGAATTTACAGAGAAATCATTTGTGGTATTGCTTGGGTTAGCAACGTGCAAAGTTACGTTTAGGGCCATTTTTGGGTGCTGGCAACAGGGATACAGGGACAACTTCCTTGATAACTCATTCAGTCTTTTGTCTTTCCTGTAAAGTTAATCCATCCTTTGCTAGCTAAGCTCTCCATCATTGCACAAGCAACGTTTTTCCACTTATTATGATAGAAGTGGGAGAAATTAAAATATTCTCAGGTTATTCGTAACCGGGAATGTTTGATTTTTCTTTTAAACAAAAAAATAAATAAAGGGGGTGTTTAAAAAAGTAAGATTTTAACCTTTTCGATGAGGTCCTTGGTCTCCATAAACTTGGCCTTGTGCAGCTGGTGCGTCTTCATCATGTCCTCCTGCCAGTCGATGATGGTCTTGAACTGCTCCCGCATGGAGAAGTTGTTCTGCTTCAGCGTAGCACGCAGCACCGTGTTCTCCTCGATGAGACCCACCACCCGGGCTTGGATGTCCGAGGAGTCGTGGCAGTCCAGCATCACGGCGCTGGCCATCTCCACAGAAGCCGGAGACGGCTGGAATTAAAAAGGATTAAATGGCAGGAAATGGCATACCCATAAAAATACTGTGCACGTTTGAAATGTTGGACACCTATCTATATTCTATGAATCGGTTGTGAAAAAAAAGCATAATTAATAATCATTAGCAAAACATGTAATAAAATGTATAAGAATGTTTTGGCTCTCCTAGAAAGTTGCTAAATATGATATATGAGATATGCGTGTTTGTGTTGTGGGCGATGAAATCCTAGATATCTCTGCGGATGCATTCCAGCGGTTAAACTGATTTTGCTTTTAATTTAGAAGGTATTTTTATGTCACGACCACACAATCGCCCAACCTTCCAATCCAAACGTTTGGGCGATCGTGTAGAGGGGTAGTTCGTGCGCGTTGGGCCAACTTTGGCTTGAGTTCGGCGAGATCGCTCAGGTGGCAAACTAGTTGGCCCAACCTTCAAACTAGTTGGCTGAACTCACACGAACCAGCCTCCACACATTAGGGGTTCGATACGTCGGCAGGTGATCTCGGCGGACGTGCGGCGTGAAGAATAAAACACGACTAAACTGTGTTGATGTTGACGAAAAAGACTCAAATATGCAACCCCCAAATAAATGCCCAAATATGCATTATGCACATTATGCAAATAATCATAATTGAATAATTTGTATAGTGCCATTTTTTCATGAAAAATCATCTCAAGTTCGAAATGCGTGTAATCCGATATATAATCAGGGCTAGTTGTTATATGTATTTTTTTGCGATGCAATCTGACTCAGGCTGTGTAAAAAAAAATACGAAACTCAAACACAACAGCCATCGACAAACGGTGGGGGCTATAAAATCGAAATTCGTCATATTTTTCTAATATTTTGAAAGACAAAAACCAAATTTATAGTCACTTTACGATCGGCCAACGTCCCAACAATGAACCGAGTTCGGTTTGGGACGTTGGGCGATTGTAGATTTGTAAATTTTTGTAAATTAATAAAATGTTGTATTCTTAGACATTTTAAATGAAACGGACTCTTTCAAGCCAAATGTTGTTTCAAATTAGCACAGCAATAACTTCTAAAGTATTAAAAAACAAAAAAAATACACCAAAATTTTTCAAATGATTCTACCAAGTCTTATCAAGGAATATTTGTTACCACTGAGAGTTTTAATTTAGATCTGGGTAAATATGCCCATAAGCACGTATTTTTCTTGTTAGTTTTTTTTTTATTATTTTTAAAAAACCCAAACTAAGAACCTAAAACTTATTTTATATATAATACAATACATTAATTAGACATAAAATAGGTTTTTAGGTTTTTAGTTTGGGTTATTTTCGTAAATAAATAAAAAAAAACTAACCTAAAAGCCTTACAAAAACTTGAAACTTTACCAAGCTGTAAATTAATTAAAATGCGTGATTTGCTTCTCTGGTGAACGAAATAGTTTTTCCTCGTTGTAATTATGCTAATAAAACGTGTTTTTCATCAACTTTGTACTTATTAAAATGACGGGGTTATATGCATATTTAATCAGACCTGAAAGGGTTTAGAATGAGATATGAGTACCTACCACACATAGATAAGCACATGATTTTTGCTTATTTGTCGATATTATGAATACTGATGTTTTAAAATTAAGACATTGATTGAAAGACCGAAAATATTTATGGATGGCCGAGGCAACACAATAATAACAAAATAGACACAAAAAATAATAATACTAACAAATGACAAATTTTTGATTTCGTCATGTCAAATTATGACAAATGACAATAACCTCAAAATTATATACAAAGAAAGGGGAAGCATTATATTATACGCATAGAAAAATTAAACATGGTTTTCAAAAACGCCTATACAAAACAGCATTTATACATAAGCATATCAGATGAAATTTTAAGGATATTATGGAAATAACGAGCAGTAAAAATTATCAGAATTGATTTAATATGAAGAAAGCTGGTAAAATAATAGGGATTGCTTCTGCAATTGATTCTTACCTGCTCCAGATTGAAGTGGGCTTGGTAGAGTATAGATTCATCGTCCAGTTTGGAGCCAGAAATCTTCGCCGAATTCGACATTTTGAACAGATCCGATCCCTTGGAGTTCTGCAGTATCTTGGATTCTACCATGGCGTTCTCCATACTGGTTTTGGGAGACGTACTCCCAAGAATGATGAAGGAATCTTCTTCATAGTGACTATTGCGCGGTATTGACGAAGACATCGAATTCATCTCGAATACTGCGGCTCAAAAGGGGACACAATAATAAAACCACTATATAACAGATGCTTCAATAAAAACAAGATCGCCTGATAAGATAACGTTATATGATGAATGATGACAAGCGAGCAAGATGTCGAAATGAACTGAAAACTTTACTATTTGACACATCAGGAACCCCCAAAACTAAATAATATAAATGGAGTTTTCCATAGAAAATAACATTGTCATGAAATTGTGATTTAGGATTTCGATATATATCTATGGATATCTTTGAAATGTTACCATTCAGAGAGATTGTTATCGCACAAATTATTTAAGTTCTTACCTAGACAAGAATTATTTCATAACAGATTTTTTTTTAACTTTAGAAAAATACGAAATATTCTGGTATTTAACTTAGAACGATAAAAAAAATAGACTAGAGTGTCTTAATGTTGATAAAAAAAAATAAACAAATAAATGTGATATATCCTTTGTGATACCTATAAGTATGATATGACGGTGTGTAGGGCAGTGGTATAATTCTAGGAATAACGCAAAAAGGGAGGAACAGAAATGCGATCTTAGGTAGTTACAAGTAATTTATTTTGATAGTCGTGGGGTTAGTCTTAAAACTAGAGTAAATCTTAATTAGACATAATAATTTCAATAAGACTAGATAGGCAATTACTTAATTCTACTGTTAAAGTCATTGTACTTAAAATTAGAGGTTCACTGGCTTATTTGTATGAAAAAGTTGTTGTTTAAAGTTAGAGATTCACTTGGCTGACAGGGTGGGAGGAATTATCATTAGAGTCAGAGGCACTTCCCTTTTTGGTGATGGCTGTCCAGGGTCCAGTGGCTGCTTTGTATGCAGCGAGTCCTCGCGTTCGCACTAGGTATTCATGTACCTCCGGATCGGGCGTAGGTACAACGCGGCGATAGTCAGAGGCCTGGGCGGTCTTCGATGTTTGATCTCCGAAGGGCGAAGATCAGTTACTTCCTTCTGGGATGGAAGCGTAAAATTCCCTCGTCGTCAGAGGACCTGGGCCGCCTCTCCAAGGAGCGAGAATAGGAACCTTCCTGGGCGGAAGGTTTCACTTGGCTGTGTGTCCTGGGCGGACTACTGCAACCGACTCGTCTGTCCTGGGCGGACTACTGCAACCGACTTGTGCTTCCTCGGTGGAAGACTGTTCCCAACTCGTGCTTCCTCGGTGGAAGACTGCACCTGACTCGTGCTTCCTCGGTGGAAGACTGCACCCGACTCGTGCTTCCTCGACGGAAGACTACCCGCGACTCGTGCTTCCTGGACGGAAGACTGCACGCGACTCGTGCTTCCTCGGTGGAAGCTTTCACCCGACTGTCTCTTGGAGCCCACTGTTTTTTTGTCTAGATGTAGGTATTCCTTTATCACCCGCATTGTTCCGCGGGCCGTTCCGCCGGCGGCTCAATTCCTTTGAGGTGTTTATTGCCGTCCCATAAAATCTCAAAGGAATTGCGGACTTTTCAAAATAGCAATTAAGATTATTTTATTTTACGATGTAGTAGTTACAATTTTTCTAACAATAGGTTCGGCTAGCCTTTGTGCTAAATTATTTTATGGCCGGTCCAGTCTGGGAATTCCTATTATTTAAAATGCACATTTTAGAAAAGTGTTTCTTGTGAATTCGGTCATTTATTTTAGGTGATTACAAAAGGCTATATCAAGTAATGACCGAATTCACCGACATACTTAGTTTCGAAACATGTGCATTTCAATTCTTAATAATTCCCAGACTAGACAGGTCATAAAAAATTTGCACAAAGACTAGCCGCGTACATTTTTTTCAAGCCGGAAACCATCATAAAGTTTAGAGTAACCGTAAAGTTTGGAGCATCCTTTACTATATTTTGAAAGTCGGCATTATTTTACAAAAAGGACAGCAATAAAACCTAAAAGGAAAAAAAGTGTGTAATAAATGAGCGGCCGCCAGACCATATGGGTCATAAAAAGTCCCCTACAGATGGCCACAGGGAACAGGGCTTTCTGGAGGACAGTTGGCTTGAAGCTTCCGCCCAGGAAGGTACCAGTTCTCGCCCCTCGGAGAGGCCGCCCAGGTCCTCTGACGACAGAGAATATTACGCTTCCGTCCCAGAAGCAAGTACTATCTCCGCCTTTCGGAGATCTACTTGCAGAAGTCGCCCAGGATCTGTACCGCGAGTCGACCCCCCACTTCCGCCCAGGAAGTTACTCGGAGATCAAACCCCAGAGACCGCCCAGGCCTCTGATCATAGTCCCGATCCGAAGGTACTTGGATACCTAGGGCGAACGCAAGAACTCTGCATAATTTCTTAATATCCACGGTAAAAGAAATATCCCGTATTTCTCTGATGGTGTATTTTATCCTCCCTGTTGATTTTTTTTGTTGGTGTTAATGTTAATTTGTGATAAAATGTTTGGTGTATCAATGGATGCATGTGTAATTTTTTACAAAGTGATATATATTTAAAAGAGGCTATTAGGATTGTATTAACATTTTAAGTCTCGCTGCTCGCGCAATGTCTCAATTGTTTACAAAGAAAATAAAATATAAATTATAAGAGAGGCGGTAATGTAGCATGTTGCCAGTATTATAACGTCGATGATATTTGATTTCACGTGTTGTTTTGTCAAAATACTGGCAACATGCTACACTACCGCCTCCATAGATATACCATTCACACCGCCTCTATAGACGTCC
>JAHDVE020008664.1:0-16539 GCA_022606495.2 Halesus radiatus | reverse complement strand
TGACAAGTGAAAAATCCCGAGCAAGGCCGGGTACACATCAGCTAGTAAAAAAATAAATTCCCTGTCGCTGCGCTCCGAAATAGTGAATTTCGGCTTTGACGCACGTTCCGGCACCTTTCGAAACCATATTGATGTTGTATGAAATTTCCCAAATGTTTTTTAGTTCCATATGTGCGTTCCGGGATTCGGATCGCTCTGTGTTCCTATTGGTGGATTTTTTACTGCGTTTGAACAGCGCGCCACCATTCATCACCGCGCTGTTCAAACTGTACTAAAATTATAATCCAAGTGAGTCTTGTTCGCTCTAGTTTTTCTTTGGGAATTCTGCACAACCTCTCATTGGAGAAAACCGCCACTGCTGGAAAGTATACAGCAGTCGATAACAAATAAAATAAATGTCTTCGATTGGAGTATTGGAAATATCTCGCTGGATAAACATAACAGACGGTTGCTTATAGGTTCATACCAATGATAACAATGCACATTAAAAAAAACTCGTGGGAAATAGTTTGAAATCTTGAGTTAGGGTATTCACAGAAATTCAAATGTGAAGCGCCTAGGGAAGGTAAATTGTCAATGTCTTCGTACAGGCCATAAAATCATACCAGCAATCATACAATGCCGATGCCGATGCCGATGCCGGTATTTATTAATTCGCATCGCGCAATTAATAAATACCACTTGTTCAGTATTAGACAGTTATTGTAATTTACATTGGGATCGTCACAATTAACATGCTAATTCACTAGCCATCACCCGGTTTCTCCGCAGGTGTAGGCAGAGAGGATGGACCGCCCAACAACTCGGTATTGATCACTTGTTGGTATTGGCCACGAATCATCACGATTTATATATGATTTATGTATTTATACTTGCATGCAGTTGGGTTGACGTCGGATTGGGTGACTTTCCAAATTTGATTAAACAGAAGTCAGTACAATTGTATAATAATAATAATAATAATAATGTCTTTATTTCAGCTGAACAAAGCAATGAATGCAATACTCTGTCTGCCATATAAAAAGAATACATTAAAAAAATAATAAATAATTACAAGCTGTAGAAATAGAATATAAAAATAAAATAGAATTAAAATAACATATTTAGCACTTATGCTACAGTCGCCTGATGGAAATTCTCCATATACGATGTAGGGGCGCGCCCTGCCACTGGGTGACAGCCTGGACAAGAGTGTTTTCCGATATCCGGTAGCGCTGACTCGTCCCGGCTATTCTGTGGCGCATCAAAGCAGCGAACCCATGCACCCTTCCCTCTGCGAACATCTGCGAGGTGCTGCATCTCCAAGGGAGGCCGAACAGCGCCCTGTAAGCGTGGTTATATTGCATTCGGAGTGTGTCCAGTGTATAAAAAACATTTTTGATTAAAATCTTTATCACTTTTCAAATTAATTTTGGTCTGGGCATAGAAGAAAAAAGAACACGATAAATGCGATGTGAACGTGTTTCATGATCCAAAAGTCGGGTCTTAAATTTCAAATAGAATAAATTATTTCTTCGTCATTTCATTTTGATCAAATGAAATGGCAATATTTTCTGTATTTTCATTGATTCTCTCGGGGCTAGAACCAAAAGGTACTAAATCAATAGCACACCGCCTTACATTGAAATCTACCTGGAAAGTGTATTATTTATCGTATGGTTCAGACAGTCCACATAACGCACAACACGCATTCCCAACTACTAAATAAATAATTAAGCCGTCAAAAGGGCTAAATAAAGTGTATGAAATCATTTGTGACTGTAATAATGTATTCGAGCATTTCCATTAAGGTGTTCGTAACCGAGCAAGATAAATTGCCTATTGCCGAAGGTGTGTTTGCCCCTGCAATATTGCCGCGGAATGCGAGAGTATATTCCAAATGCGAGTATATAAGACAAATTAACAACGCAATGACTCCACCAAATTTGTATAAACTTGAAAGCAAAGCGAAGTTCGAAATGATGATAGTTTTGATAGCTCGGGTAGGTGGCGAACAGAAGCGCACATACGAGTATGTAACCGAGCTAGAATGAAATGTATTTGGCACGGCAATATTGTCGTGATAAAAAAAATAAAACGTATAGCCGAACGATCCCACCGACAAGACAGGGCAGTACGTTGACAAGAATAGGCAATACATGAACATGTTTAAATTTCGAAAGTATATATTGTATATTGCACAAATCTGTTGTTCATGTAGAATATATAACAAATACTATATTTTCAAAAAAGATAAAAATACAGTGTGTTGGACATCTTGCCGCCCATTTTTATGTTGTGTGTTTAGCTTATAAGAATAATTGTAACTTGTAAGGGAATCGGGTTGTGTGAAAAATAAATGTTGCTTCGCTGTTCACACACAGGCACGATTCCCGATTTTTTTGTATATGTGACGACGGGTGGTCTGTGGATGAGCTTGTTCCCCCAGACCACTCTGACTTAGAATGAATAAAGATGACAGAGCGAGATGACGCGGTGGGAGGGAGACGGTGATGTCGGGTAAACTTTTACGGCGCTGCTCGATGCAGATTTTTGTGTCGATGGCGCCGTGAGAAGCCAACTAGGCCGCCCGGCGTAGCGCCTAGTTGGCATTTGTATACAGGCCGAAAAAGGGCAAATCGGCAGTCATCCAGCGACGCTTGAACCGACATCACCTCTGCTCCACCGACCGCTCTACCTCGCTCTTCTTGAAAACCGACCTGCCTTCTTCTTCTCTGACTCCCCGCTGACCCTTGGACTATCCCCCGGACTACCAACGCTCACGGAATCAGACCATCGAATGACCACGCACAAGGCACGCAGAGCAACATCCGAGTTTGCACAAAAGTGTGTATTGTGCAAACGGATTTGTAGAGCCGCAGGAGTTTTTGCACAAAAAGGAATTTTGTGCAGAAGCAAAGTGATTCGAAAATCGTTGTCGTTCCCTCTTGCAAAAGGGAACGATAGGTCGCCACCCCCTCCCCTCCAGCCCGCTTTGTAGATTGGGATCAGCCGGCCACTACGGTTCGCTTGTGTGCCAGAATACGTCTGGTACATACAGCGTTTTACCTGTGCATATGATGCATCTTTATGAATGTCTCGTTGTTTTTTATAAAATATTGGCAAAATATTCTAATTAAAAATGTAGTGGACTTAAATGGGAACCCTGAGGAAACTCTCTTGATGAACTTTCTTGTTATTGTCTGTAAGAGTTTTACCTATAGCTGTTTCGTGTGGTGCAGACTAATGAAGGCTTAATTGATTTTGATAAGTTATTGACATAATATTATTAAATAATTTAAAAGGAAGTGAACTCAAATGGAAACACTGGGAAACCATGTTTTGACCTTATTATGGCCTGAAAGAGTTTTTGGTGAAAACGTTTTACCTATAACGGTTTCATATGATACAGTGAATGTATATGTTATTTTGTTAAATTAACTGCAGAATATTAACAATTAATTTTAAAAGCACTGGACCCAAAAGGATACCTTGGGGAAACCCTGTTTTGATGATCTTACTTCTTTTGGCCTGTTAAACTTTTTGCTAAAATGTTTCACCGTACAATACTGGACATACAATACAACCCTTTCAAACCAACCATCACACCTTTTCACCGCAGGGGTAGGCAGAGGGGGTAAACCGCCTCACATCTCTTGGGACACGCTCCTTTCTTCATTCACATTAATGCATCGCCTTATACATACTCTTCTGTTATTCTGACTCTAGACATGACCCACTCAAGCATTTGATTCATTTGGTCCTACCGTCTCTTCCTCCGTCGTCCCTGACTTCTTCTGCCATGCCCTTTTGCTACAATTTCCATGGCAGAATATGAATAAATAAATTTTAAAAAGCAGTGGACTCAAAAACCCTGAGGAATGCCCGGATTTTATGAACTTTCGCGTATGACAGGTTAAGTAGTTTGTTTCTTTTGTCACGTGATGTGAATGTTGTTTGATGACCTGATGTATATATTAAAAAAAATAAAGTTAGACAATCATTCTCGTGTTACGAATAACCTGACAATATTTGAAAATCTCCTACTACCTTCACAGTAAGCGGAAGATGTTTTGTTGAATTGTTTGATTATGTGAGGATTTTCAATTGCCTCACATATAGCTACAAAATTGATGGTTGAAAATTATCAGTTTAATCTTTTAGTTGAGATGTTTTTTAGAGAAGTACGTTGACCTTGCAGAAATATTGATATATTTTTTTGTTTTGTTCACAGATAAAAACGCTGCGAAGACAAAATGCAACTCTTCATCAAGACAAATTAAACGCGATATCTAAGGTAAGCTTTGAAAATGTTGATATTATATTTATTAGGTGGATACATTTATATAGCACTAGCTGGTGTGTACCCGGCCTTGCTCGGGTACAATAATTGATTTGACAGTGAAAGTAAGTATCTCCAAATAAAGAAACATTAATTTGAATATTTTATTTCATTCCTAGCGTTTATTTTTGCAAAATGTATCTAAATTATAAAGTCCTTAAGTAGGTACCTACTCGTGTTTTTCATTTTGAAAATATTCTACCTTAAAAAGCTTCTTCTTTTGAATGTGCAAACTGTGGCTAACCAGAGTGTTATATCTATGGGCTAACCTAAATAAAACATGGCGTGTTCAATTTTTTTCATACTAATTTCAAAACGTTATTTCAACAGTTTTACATATTGGATTTCATTCAAACTACTTTCTAAACCTTCCCGGCACAAATAAAACAAACTGTGCTATTTTCAGCGAAACCGGTCCGATGATTTTCGAGAACATCGAGGACAAACAAACAAAGTGACATTGATTTTTACATATAATATAATAGAGAGCACCTAATATTGTATAATATTAAACAACTAAACATAATTATAATGTGTGCTAGTGCTATTATGTCTTGTCATATCGATATTAGTTCCCAGATAGGCAGATTACATATTCTGAGGAACCAAATGCTCCAGTTATGCGTGGTGTATTCTGTAATAATTAATGTTTTTAATTAAGTGACATTATTTATTCATTTTTCAGAGCCCCATCTCTATCCAAGCCAATTTACCATTTGGTTATTATTGGACTGATGTATGACGTTTTGCAAGTTTCAATCTTGATTTCTTGCGGGATTTTATTTGTTTATTTTGTTATTCAGTCCTGGTTACCAAACACAGCTATAGCCATTTCCTTCAACTTTTCTTTTCTGAATGATGGTCTTTCACTGAGTATCTGCCACTCTTTCCTGGTATTAGAATGTTAAATTAGGTTAGGTTAGATTAGGTTAGATTAGGTTAGATTAGGTTAGATTAGGTTAGACTAGGTTAGGTTAGATTAGATTAGACTAGGTTAGGTTTGGTTAGATTAGATTAGGTTAGATCAGATTCGGTCAGATTACTTTACTTTACTCTACTCTACTCTGCTCTACTCTACTCTACTCTACTTTATTCTACTCTACTGTATTCTACTCTACTCCACTCAACTCTACTCTATTCCACTCTACTCTACTCTACTCTTTTCTACTCTACTCTACTCTAATCTACTCGACTCTACTCTACCCAACTCTACCCTACCGTACGTTACTTTACTTTAGGTTAGGTTAGAGTTGACCCGAGTTTTGAAGGTACCCAAGCCCCTAGTACGGAAGAAATGAAAATATTTAATCGTAAATTATTGCAAGTCATTGCACGACCATTCCTCGACCATATCAGCAAAGGCAGTTCGTCGAACTCCGCGGAACTCGGAATCGGAGCCATAAAATTAACTTATACCCCACCGAGTAATCTAAAACGCTATCAACCCTTTCAGACCTGATATAAAACTGGCAATGGTATGATTACCCGTTGTGGAATTTTTAAAAAAATTACTTGCAGTTTTTTTTTCATTACATGGTTTGGATATTATTGTAGACAATAATCTGAAGTAAGATCGGATTTTTTATACAAATAGCAAAATAGGTAAATTTCTAATTAATTCAAAAGATAAGGACGACCAATTTAGCCACTCGGGTATCTGTATCTATAAATTAAATTGTAATTAATAACTGTTCGGCAATTTATATCGGTAAGACAGCACGTAATGTCAATATTAGATTCAAAGAACATATTAGATGTGTAAATAGCCACGGGTTTTCGGAATTCGCCAAACATCTAATTGAAAAGATCATTTCTATAATCATAACACCGGCGCTAAACAAAAATGGTTTTGGCATTAGATTGGATGATTTACGGCCGGTTTATCAGTCCAAGATAAAAGGTTTCAGACGAGCTTAGCAAAAATCCGTCTATAGGTCGTAAGCATGGACAATATAGAAAACACCATTGTTACACGTTCTGTCCACGATTTTAATGGAGGAAAGTGTTTCTTTTTTCTTTGCAAAATCAAAAATGTCGTCGCGATGTATGAAATTGCCGCAACTGTTATTTTTCGCTGGTTTTATTTACGTGTTGATTTTTGATAAAGTCCTCCACACAAACCCGCACGGTTCCATATGCCAGGGACCTAACTGTGAATAGTATTTGTTTTATTTAAATTAATTTTAAAATCTACTTAGTATTCACCACTTCATAAATATACATTGATGTTCTACATGTTTTGTTTTGTTGAAATCTGTGCATTATTCATGAGATTATGACTAACTAACCGTTGAAAACAAACTGTATTCTAATATTGGATCTTTAACCCCTCGAGTCTTTTGATAATAAATGATATTTTTTTCTTCAATGTACATGGTAAACATTTAAATGGCGTAAAAAGCAGGTTTTTTTCTCTTTCTAACACAGTTTAAAATATATACATAGTACAAAATGAGATAACATGACTTTTATGAATCCGTTTCGGGCTGGGAGAAATATCTCCCCATAGGACTCGAGTGGTTAAGACCCTGTTTTGACTGCTGGAGATTGAAAGTCATCCTTTATCAAATAATATCATCGACATTCCTCATTGCTAGGTGAATCATTGATGTAACACACTGATAAAAGTGGGCAATTTACGTAAATGTTAGCGAGATTAACGTATCCAATTATTTACGTAAATGTCAAATATGACAGATGAGATTCGTCACTAGGTAGTAGATACTACTGTCGGAACTGGTTACAAGCACTGTTTGCACAACCATCCCATCATGTCAACGAGATGTTTATTTTTACACGGGTTATATTTAAGAGTTGATTTTTGATAAAATCCCACACACCAATCAGCATTGTTCTATATGCGAACAACCTAATTATAAATATTTTTTTGCTGGAGTCAGTGCATTATTCATGGAATTATGACGAACTAACCGTTGAAAACAAACTGTGTTCTCACACTAAAAAATCCTTATTACACTGGATTAGATTGAAAATGAATCCTTTATCGATGAATACTGGTAAAAGTAGGCAATTTAGGAATAAACTTAAATTTTGAGATATGGGATTTATCACTGCTGGCAGTGATCACAGCGCCGGAACTGGCTCCAATTATCGGCTCAAGCGGCCAAATTAGGAAGCTCAAGTTTTAGCAATGATTACCGTCTCTTACAAGTACACACTGACTCCTAGCTTCCTACCCACCCTAAAAAGACCCTTCACGTAGCATCCTCAAAGATGACAAAGGCCCCGAGGGAAATTATTTTCCTCTGGCCATCCTGTGTGGAGTTAACGTAATACCGAAAGTTTTCATTTGTTCTTGGTAGGCAGGATTTTTTTTTAAATCTATATGTTTTACAATGTGCACACTGCCCGAAAGGGTTAAAGGAAATGCGTCTGAACCTATTATTCGTGCGATTCCTGAAAAGCTTTGATTTAGTACTGGGTAGTAAAACATAGAGCCTTAGAACAATGGGTGTGCAATGCGAAGCTGAGCATTTTGTTATGGAGTTTGTGCACGGTGTACTGAAATACGAACAGTGCAAAATAAACACCAACATTATAATAATAAATTATAAATAAAAAGACACGTTGTTTGAATTCACTCTTATTTTTGTATAAGTACGTCGTCTAGTTTCGATTGGACTGAATCGTCTTCAGGACTTTAAATATACTAATTAAATAACAGGAGTGTGCATGTATATACGAGTATAGAGGTAAAAATATGGAAAAGAGAGATAAAATCTTAAGAGGGAGACAACAATATAACAATAGAAACAATATACATAATTATATAGACGACTAGCTGATGTGTACCCGGCCTTGCTCGGGTACAATAATTGATTTGACGACGAAAGTAATAAAGATGGGCAAAAAAAGTCGTTTATCAACGGACAACAAATTACTTTTATACAAAACAACCATCAGGCCTTGCTTCACTTATGCATGCCTCATTTGGGGGTATGCTGCCGCCACTAGCATCAAAAAATTGCAAACCTTTCAAAATAAAGTCATCAGACTTGCGCTATCAGCGCCAAAACGGTGTAGAGTTTCTACTATCCATAATGATTCCAACATTCCGTGGATAAAAGATTTTATTGTCACCCAGGCAACTAAGTTCTATGGTGGCCTAGCAGGCCACCCTAATTCTACAATAAATTCTCTCGCTTGATATAGCGAGAATGAAAATTTTAAGTATAAAAAACCAAAAAGTGTCCTCCGTAAGGAGTGAATCCCCTGCCCACATTTGTAGCGTATAGTTTTATAAGTTTCAAAATTCCAACAAACCCAAAAATTAAACTCATGTAAAGCTTCAATAGAAAATCTTTTTATAATTATGTTAGAGTCAGTAAACTCATGTTTAGGTACTCTGTGAACAAAGTAAATTCAAAGTCAAAGTCATGAAAACTGGACGAAAAAATTATCGTGTAAGAGCGTCTTAGGACGTCATTAGGAGGGCCAAGGGAGCGAGGGAGAGGGCATTGTGCGGGGAGACGCGAACCGTCGTTCAATCGAGCTGGATCAGCGAACCTGTAGTGAATGATCCGAATCATCGAGCCGCTTCGACCACCACTAGTACAGTGTTTCAACACATTTAGAGTTTTGTGATTTTTATGTTGGATAAAAATTAACACTTTGTTAAAGTTTGAAGGCCCCTTTAAATAATATGTTTTTAGACTTTTCTTAAAGGTTTCGAAATTGCTTTCTGATCTCAAACCAAATGGAAGGTCTTTCCAAGAATGTGGCCCAGTACCTAGCTTTGTCCCCATATTTTGCAGCATTCGTACGAGAGGGTTCGACCAGTCTGTTCGACGCATCAAACTTGGCCGACTTGAGCGTGAGTTGCCTCTGAGTAAGATTGTCCCTCACACAGAGATCAGTCAAGTATGATGGTGCCAGCCCGTTCAGTGCCTCGTATACTGTAAGACAAATTTCAAACTGAACTCTTTCTGTGAAGCCAGTGTAGGTAGTCACGTAGAAGAGGAGTGATGTGACGGTATTTGCTGGAACCGCAAAACTTTATGTTTATTACGTATGTAAATCATTTTATTATTAGTACATACTCGTACATGCGTAAGTGCTGAAAATGATAAAAAAACATCGGATGCGTATTTTCTTATATATGAATACCGCACAAGAATCCCAACTGCTCCCAACCGTCTAGAGCCGGTGAGACTATGGCATCCCCAATAGGGGACTGTTATTTGAGGCTGAGGGTATTGTGGAGGGGAAGAGGAAATTGGGGGAATTTCTTGCCAATCAGATCTAACACGGCTACACCACCAAACAGAGAAGAGCCATTTCAAGCAAATTTTCAATTCTGAATTGTGGTCTTTCACCAGGGCGATACTGAGAGTATCTTCCACTCTGTAACGTGCTCAAATATACTATATATTATTTTTAAATGAATTAATTGTAAAACAGCGAAAATTAATTTCATAAAATTTACTTGCGCGCGCCGGAATTTGAACCCGCGACCTTCGGATTCGTAGTCAAGAGCTTTACCCCTCGACCATGGAGGCCGTCAAATAAAACGTCGTATAAAACGCATGATTAATGCCGGCAGACCGTCAGCTACTAGAACTAAACTTCGCGCCCCCCTCTCTCACTGCCGCACCACTCGGCAAGTAACGCACGGAGACATGCAGATTATAGTGATATTATTATTATTATATATGTCGCATTTCACTGCGTTCCCCTCGAGAGACTCGCCGGCCGGTTAGCTGCTCCCAGTACTCCCCCAGAGTAGGTGGGTACGACGTACTTATCTGTAAAGTAAAGTAAAATATTGTTTGCAGTGCGATAAGCACTCGGTTCTGGGCCTTATCGAAGGTGTGTTTCACGCACATACGGGCCGCGCAGGCCTATTCAAATATTTTATAATTTAATTTATAATTAATTAATTTAAAAAGTCGTAATTTCTGATTTCCCTGTAAAGCGACTGCGTGTTCTCATTTTTAAAATGTTGACTTGAAGAAAATCTATAATTTATCATTTTCCGTAAAATGAATTTAATTTTCGATTCATTTTACGGAAATGCTTTCTTTATGCTTTCTTTCTCGATTTCATTATTTACTGGCTGAATAATAATAATAATTGGATGATTTGTATAGCGCTGTTGTTTTGAAAAATCACCTCAATATTACTTCCTATTCTTTATCTAATTATGTACAAACGGATACAGAAAAACGTACTTACCTGACAGGTCGCCTCGGATGAACACAGTTTTATTAAAAAAATTAAGTACCGGCCCGGGGTTATGAATGGTTTAGAGTAAAGCTTTGAGGTTGTGGTGTGTTAACCCTACCCCTACTCCAATCCTTACTCCAACCGCTACTGTTACCCCTACCCCTACCCATACCCCTACCCCTACCCCTACCCCTACCCCTACCCTTAAACCTTCTCCGGACACCGCGGATCATTTTTCAAAAAGCCACTCGTAAATCGGTCAAGTAGTTTTTAGTCTATAGCCGATACACCTACGAACATTGCCTTATATGTCAATATTTATATGATATATGTGGAATATTGAATTTAGTAGTAATATGACGGTATGCAATCTAATATGTACTGGTTATTTTTCATATTCCATCTTTTAACATTTTTACAGTAAGTATTAATAATATTTGGTTCATAATACAATGATTGTCACCACGTGGCGTCGCATTACACGGTTTAGGATATCGACATACTTACATGTCGATATTTTCACACTTTTCTAGATTAAGTAATTCTGTGACTATTGGGTCCATTTATTTCGAATAAGCGTAAAAAAGGGAGATTTTAAAACCTTCGACAAGGCAGGATAGCAGTCGAAACGGACTTTAAAACCGTCGACAAGATAAGATAGCAGACAAAACGGACTTTAAAACCGTCGACAAGGTAAGATAGCAGACAAAACGGACTTTAAAACGATCGACAAGGCAAGATAGCAGCCAAAATAAGACTTTAATATCTCCGACAAGGCAAGATAGTAGACAAAGCTCACTTTAAAACCCTTGACAATGAAATATAGCGATAAGGCAGACTTTAAAACCGTTGACAAGGCAAGTGGCCTTGTTCTACCGGTATTCCAATGGAAGATGTTCTGACGAACTAGCGTCATTGATCTCTTCGGCACCGGTGTACAGTCGGGAAACACGCCAAACGCACGCCCAACATTTGTACACGGTTCACATTTGTCACATGAGAACGGGTCGCTTCTATGACTCGTTCTTTTGTTCTACAGCTCGGCTGTAGAATGATTTGCCATCCTCAGTTGCCTCCTACAACGTGGGTCTCTTCAAGATTCAGGTTCACTCCTACCTATCCCTTGAGGGAAATTATTTCCCTCGGGGCCTCATGTATGGAGTTACTGTAAAAAAGATATATACATCAAAACTGTTGATGATACGGTTCTAGATTTATGTTTATGTTTAAGTAGGTCGGTACTTTCCAAAAGGAATCATTTTCAAGTTACGGAAAAATAATTGTGTTCTTAACGGGAGAAATATGATATATGTACACAAGTATGGATATCAATATCAAAGTTTTTTTTATTTTTTATATACCTCTCATTAGCGTTTATGGTCAAACATAATATTACATTAATCTTTTCTTCCTCTATCTATCTATCTCTATGTATAAAAATGATTTTTTGTCTGTCTGTCTGTCTGTCCTCGATTTTGTCGAAAATTACTCAAACGGTTTCGCTGAAAATAGCACAGTTTTTTCGTATTATGGCCGGGAAGGTTTAGAGAGTAGTTTGAATGAAATCCAATATGTAAAACTGTTGATATGACGTTTAAAAATTATTACACTCTGGTTAGCCACAGATTACATATTCAGAAGAAGAAGGTTTGTTTGGGTAGAATATTTTCAAAATGGAATACACTAGTAGGTACCTACTTAAGAAGTCTGTTATTATGAATGTTTCTTTGTTTAGAGATAGTAATAGTCGTCACAAAGCATTACTTTCGCTGTAAAATCAATTATGGCACTCAAACGACAAGCAAGAATTCACTTTTAAGAACTTTTTTAATTGGATGTATTTTGAAAAAAATTAATGTTTGGAATGAAATAAATATTCAAATGAATGTTTCTTTGTTTAGAGATAGTTACTTTCGATGTCAGAATAAATTATGGCACCCAAACGACAAGCCAAAATTCACAACTTCATAACTTAAAAAAAATAATAATAATCCCGAGCAAGGCCGGGTACGCATCAGCTAGTAATTAATGAAAATAACACGTTTGTATTTTGAATATTCACTTTAAAGGCTTTCCCAATATTGAAAATCGATCAACGTATGCACTTGATATTTCTTTTTAGTTATTAACAACGAGTAGGCATAAGCAAGACAAAATGCTGTTTCTCAGTGACGTTTCGCAAGGACACCACTATCGGAAGTGTATATTTATATTTGCAGCAATATACACAATCCCAAGTTTATGCTGTTATTTTGTTTTACATTAATTCCACCCAGAGGCCCCGAGGAAAATAATTTCCCTCGTGGACTATGTCATCTTTGGAGATTATTTATTTGTTAGTAACAAAGAGCTTTTAATACAAATTTATAAGCAAAGGAAGTTTATAAAAAGGTAAGCCAACAGAGTTTCTTGTGCTAACAGTGGTTAAGTACAGATATTAGAAAAAATAAAATAAGAAGGAAGGGGGCAGAGGAAGAGGAAGATCGGATCGGGACAGGAGATGCCATCGATACATTTTATACTCGTGCTTCAATTTGTGGTCGTACGTATTACTTCGGTTCGAAACGTTGAAAGGGTATTGTGAAGAATGTCGATATAGTGAAATTATGCGTTATATTGCGCACAAATACGGGAAATTGGAGAATTTATCCTAAGATTGGTGCTGCATGCGGGTAAATGTATGTGTGGTGGGTAGGAATCTTGGGGTCAGTGTGTTCAGGAATGACGGAAATATTATTCCATACCCCCCTCTGCGGTGTAAGGCGATAGAGTCGAGTGTGTCCTGCTGGAGGGATCGGGGGATCTCCCTCAACTGGATTCTCCCGATCTGACATCCTCCGCCGTTATCTGATAAACGTCACCCCATGAACCCGGGCCCTCTTGCCACGTCGCCAAACGTAGCGAACCACTTGATGTGACCTATGGCAGAGTTGTTGGATATCCAATGAATGGTTCCAAATTATTCGGGTCATCTCTAATTGTTCCTGTATGACTTTTTATGTGAAAACCGCACAAGAGTCTCAATTACTCATTTCAAATTGCGGTATGTTGTGAGGGTCAAAAGTGTGGGGAAGGAAAACAGACAGGGAAGAGGAAGGTTGGTATTAATGGGTTTTTCCACCTCATTAACACGGTATTGCACTTTTCCCCACCACCTGGCGGAAGTCTGGGCGAGTTTGCCCGCGGCTTGAGCACCCCTGGCCCTGATAAACGCCTGGGAGTCGAACAAAGGCCCGCGGCGGATATTGCGGCCGTGTTATTGGGCGATACTCGACCCGGTGCACTCACTCACTCCTAGCACCGGAAAATAATACGACAAATATCGTAACAATACTAACGCAACTGTATCACTGTTAACTCAAGGAAATAATAATCATATTACGGTGTAAACTGAATAAGAATCATACAATTAACTCTGGTCAAGAGTCAGAATAACAGAAGAGCATGTATGAGACGATGTATGAATGTGGATTTAGCAAGATGTGGGTGCCAAGACGGAGTTGTGTAGCGGTCTATCCTCCTACGGCCTACCCCTGGTAAATAATAATAACAAAATTAATATTGCTAATAAATTTTGTTAATTGTTTAGTTTTTAATTTGTAGAACTACATTATTATATATTTTTGAATTTAATATTTATCAAATTTCTGCAAGTATTTTCGTTTTTTTTTATTATTGTGACAGCTTTTTCGGCGTTAAAGGCCATTTTCAAACTGTGGTTAGACCACTTTGAGACGACTTACTTATACGATTCTCCACTCCTCTTGGTCCTGCTCGGAGATCTGCTGCGGACACCGATGTGTGATACTTGATTAGTTCACCACATCGATTATGTTCCCCTGTTTCTCTACCCTCCACTTTGCCAGTGACCATTAGAAATGGGCGTTTCAGTTGTTTTTTTTTTTTCAAAATAACCGAAGCCGTTTCGGTTTCTCAAAATAAACGGTTACTCGTAACTGTTTAAAAATAACGTTATAAATTTTAAAAAATATATTAAATACGGTTTCCATCAGACGCGTTTAACGCGAAAACGTTTCTTCGCTACGGTTTAGGAAAGTATTGCGGAGAGTCGTTTTAAACTTTTCGAGCGGAATACTCACACGAATTGGCTATTTTCACCGATTTTTTTTATTGTCTACAAAAATATCACAATAACGATGGCATAATAATAAATTAATTTAATTTAAACCGAATAAATTTTGTATAAAGATTTAAAATGTACCATTTTTGATATGTCGCTAAAACGACGCCTTCGTTTCCTCTCGAGAATATGGCGTTGTTGACGTCACGTCGACCAACGTCGGTGACAGCGGTCTTACCAGCCAGTGGCGTTATGTACATCATAATGACGTTGTAGCCAGTTCGAACCGTTTCAGAATGTGCCGTTCTGAGGTTCATTTTAAAAACCAATAATTATGAATGAAAGTATTAAAATTACACATTTTTAGTGCGATTATTAGAATTAGGAATAATATCTTTAAATCTTCCACACTTAAGTATCCGTAGTTAGCGAAAATACCCTATTATGCTCTATGGAAATTATTTCACGCGGGTTTATTGCAGGCATAGTTACAGGTTTTTTTTAAACGGTTTTCTCACACTGTTACAACCGTTTCGGAACTTGAACGGTTACGAAAAAACGGTTTCACGTTATTTGCCTCCATCAAGTGACCACGAGCTGCTCCAGGTTCGTGTTCTCAGTTTGCCGAGAAACGTGTCCAAAGTATCTTAAGATACATTGTAGGCAGGCAGTTCTAGCTCTTTCAGAATGGTTATGTACGCCCGCCTGTCCAAGACTGACTGTTAATCATAATATTAAATTGTTATTTTAATTGATGTAATCTTGAATGTATCTATCTTATCTTAAAAGATAATAATTTGATATAAATTGTACCTCTATGTTGTCTTAAGTACTGTACCGACATCGTACTATACTGTTTATTTAATTAAATGTAATCTTTTATATTTTTTATCTTATCTTTAAGATAATAATTTGATATAAGTTGTTCCACGTTGTTCTAAGTAAAATGAAGAAACACACTTCAATGTCAGTTAAACCTCGCTTTACAAGCGCGATAAATTGGTCGTTAAATGGAAAGCTGTATAACGTATCATTTATACTAATCATAAACTAATGTTTAACAAGACCCGTACTAATATTTTTGCCGTGTATGTTTTTCGTAGAAAATAATATGATCTTTTAAATAAACGTTTATTCGTCTCTTTTAAAAACAGTGTATTTTGCCGGTTTTGACGCAGACTCTTTGAAATTGTGATTCATTTATTGAGATTGAATGCCGCGTTAGGAGCGGCTGTGCGATCTATTTCATCCAAAACTTAATTTTGGATTTGAGCCCAAAATACTCTTTTTTTTTGCATTAATACCGCACAAGAGTCTCAACTGCTCCCAACCGCCTGGATCCAGTGAGACTATGGCATCCCCAATTGGGGAATGTTGTGAGGCTGAAGGTATTGGGGAGGGGAGGGTTGAAGGGGAAGAGGAAGGTGGGAAAAATACCTGGCTATTCAGATCTGGTCACCAAACACGGCTGAAGCCATTTCAAGCAACGTTTCAATTCTGAACGGTGGTCTTTCATCAGGGCGATACTGAAAGTATCTTCCACTCTGGAACGTGCGCAAATATACTATATATTATTTTTTTATATTAATTAATTGTGGAACAGCACAAATTAATTAAATAAAATTTACTTGCGCACTCCGGGATTTGAACCCGCGACCTTCGGATTCGTAGTCGAGAACCTTACCCCTCGACCATGGATGCCGTCACCTAAACTTAATAATCTTTTTTTTTCATCAAAAAGTATAGTAAATATCTAGCACGAATTAGAAGTAATTTTTTTTTTTTTTTTAATTAAAACAAAATAACTTTGTATACATCACTTTATTAATATACAATATTACTACATGTTTCGTGAGCGATGCTCACATCTTCAGGTATCAATGTATACTGAAGTTAACAATTAAAATATAGAACAGTTAGATTTAAGTGGGGAGGGGTGGTAGGGGAAAGA
>JAHDVE020008663.1:0-12043 GCA_022606495.2 Halesus radiatus | reverse complement strand
AACTTCCAGCCACCCATCCTGCAATACAATGCATATTACAGGCAATGTCAGCTAGTAAACAATTAAACTCATCTACGAGACATTCAATTTCAACAGTACCTGAATTCGAATTGCACAGAGGACTAGAGAATGATAAGACAAAAACCTTGATGTATAGCTAAATATGCGGTATTTTAATAGCATAGAGTTATAAGTTTGTCATAACCTGTAAAACGGTTCTGACAACGACTGTCAAATAAATGTCATAGACATACTCAGCAGGCTAGACCATAGAAGTTTTCGTAAACACTATAGAAAATTTACGAAATATTAGCAAATTAGTAATTTATCTGAAACCCAAATATTTAACAAAAAATGTAAGAAAACTTTGACTAACCAACTACGAACAAATCTCGTTTTCGAACAAGTCAAATTAACAAGTTAAGTTCATAAACTTATTGCCATTACAAACATGGAAGGAAAAATAGATAATATCGACATATTGTAATATTATATATGTATGGGGAAAAAAACAAACATAGTATAATAATTAAACATAAAAGTATGAAAAAAACTGTCCAGATAAATCAATTATGATTGTATACCAGATAATTTAATCGCAGTATGATAATTAATGTAGTATAAAGAGATGTACAGAGTAATCATTTAGGTATACGAGATAATTTAAGTATAGCATATAAATAAGTACTTATAAAGAGATGAAAAAAACGAATATTATAGAGTAATCACACGTAAAATAATTATATATGTTTGATAGGTATTGGTTAGTGCTATTAGGAAAAAATACGTTTATTTTTTCAATATTAAAGAGGAACGGCTGCGCGGCCTGTTTCATACAAAACTTAATTTTGGATCTGAGGTCAAAATACTTACCTAAACCTAATGAAATATTTTTTTTAATTGAAGGTTTAGTAAATATCTAGTATAGTAATATATTTACTAAACCTTTGATTACAAAAACTATATATACGAGATGTGTTCAAAAGAAAAGGTGAATTTTGAATTTTGGCGGGCTGTGTACATTAGATTTTCGTTTTTTTTTTGTTATGTTGGTACACATATGTTTATCACATGTTAGCATTATCAGCCATTTTGGATCAGTGGTTTGTTTTTGACAACTGGAAAGGTTAGTCACGTTTTTGTGTGTTCTTCGATTTTTTACAAAAAAAAAATTTTGTAAAAAATCGATTTTTTGAAGAAATGCTGATAAGGACATAGAAAACAAAGCAAAAGATCTTCAGTATCGGTATATCGTATATCGATATACCGATACTGAATATCTTTTGTGCAGTTCAAATAACACCAGTGAAGAATGTTTAATTAAAAATTGTAATCCAACACATTCTTTACAAAACGCCTGTTTTGAATTTAACCCAACGAATTGTAATGCAGTTCTAAAAGTGATTAACGAGCTTAAATCAGGTTTTCAAGCGGAAATGACATTATAAGTCCAATGGTCTACAAACAAAATTGTTCTGAATTAGTCATACCTATTACACACATTAAAAATGTTAGCTTTGAGAAAGGCTTGTTTCCCAATCATTGTAAAAATGGCAAAATTGTACCTGTATTTAAAGGAGGGGATAACCTAAATGTTAATAACTATCGACCTATCTCCCTACTTAACACTTTATCAAAAACAATAGAGAAATTAACTAAAATTAGATTGATGACTATAAAAAAACATGAAATTCTCTCAATTAATCAGTTTGGCTTCAGAGAGAATATGGGAACGAGTGATGCAGCTTTAAAAGTAATCACCGCAGTCGTAGATGCTCTAGATGGTGGTAATAAAGCAATGGCTGTCTTTCTAGACTTGTCTAAGGCCTTTGATACCGTATCCCATGGTTTACTGCTTAAAAAACTTAATTCAATGGGTGTTGCTAATAAAGCACTAGATTGGTTCAGAACTTATCTTGGGAATAGAACACAGAGAGTAATGATTAATGATCATATTAGTTCAAATAAATCAATTTTATATGGTTTTCCTCAGGGTAGTGTTCTAGGTCCAATTTTATTTTTATTGTATATTAATGACCTTTGTAAATTATCATTCTTGGGGTTTTCAGTTGTATTTGCAGATGATACTGTTTTGGTGTTTGCTGGTGATACTTGAGATGAAACTTAAAGTGTGAGTCAGGATTAAAGATTGTTAAAAAGTGGCTTGATCAAAACCTTTTATCTTTAAACACACAAAAAACTAAATATATTACTTTTAGCATTTCCTCCGTAAGTCAACCCTCTGTGGACCGTTCCTTAACAATGCATTGTTGTGTACACAAGTGCAAATGTCAATCTTTAGAAAGAGTAGACAATATCAAAATATCTTGGCTTAATTATTATTGATAAATATTTAAAATGGAACGATCATATTGCTGTATTAACAAACAAAATAAGAAAACTAGCCTATATCTCCAAGGCTCTAAGAATATGTTGGACCAAGTTACACTAAAAGCTGTATATTATGCTCTTGTTCAATCTCTTCTTTCATACAATATCGTATGTTGGGGTTCATGTTACAAGACTACCCTAGAGTCCTTAAATGTTGTTCAAAAATTAATTTTAAAAATAATGTACAAGAAATGTTTTTTTTTATATTCATCACACTTATTATACAGTGAAAGTAAAATTATGACAGTAAGGCAATTGTACATAATACAGGCTCTCTGTAAATTTTTTAACAACATTGATACTGCTATAAGGTCACAACAAGTGTATAATAGTAGAATGGGTTCTTCTCTAATGTATAAGCCGGCAAGTAACAGAACATCCAAAGGAGTTTTTCTTGTAAAGCTCCTTTATTATATAATGGGCTTAGTGACAACATTAAAACTATAGATACACTAAATTTATTTTAAAAAAATGGTCAAAAAGTCTATGCCAGCTGAGAATGGTGATTTCGCTTTATCCATGTTATCCGTTATGTTGTAATCAATGTTGAAACTATATGTGCTCGATATTATCATTATTATTCACTTATTATTACCTACTTATTACTATTTACTTATATATATATATACAGGGTGTATCGGCACGTACCCGACAAACTTTAACCAGCGATTCCTGAGCATATTTGGAGTAAAAAATGTTATGGCCACTTTTCTGTCCGGTAACTTTTTTTTTCTATAAAAAATTTATTATTCATATTTTCACCACACGTCACCACTGTTTTATCCTTTGTCAAAGTGTGAAAGCAACATCGCAACTCAACACGCGTTTCAAAGGCGAATACGTCAAGAATGCATGGGTGAATTAATGCTGCCAGATTGCTAAGGTATTTACATAATAATTATTAAATTTTATTTTATTTAAAACTTATATTTTTTTTAAAAACTCGACAAAAAATTACCACTATAATTTAAAAAAAATATTCTTAACCATACGCCATATCGCAGCAGGCTCGTACACACCCTTTTTTATTCTGAATTTTGACATGGCCCGACTCACGAAGGTACCTATTTGATTCACACGATTTTGCCATGTCATCCATTCCCGACTTATTATAACTCCTTTCATCGTTCAGTGGAAGATACTCTCGCCCTGGTGAAAGATCATAATTCAGAATTGAAACGTTGCTTGAAATGATTAGCCGTATTTGGTGACCAGATCTGAATAGCCAGGTACTTCCTCACCTTCCACTCCTTCCCTTAGCCATACAACTTACCCCAATTCAACATAATAATTGTGTAGGTACTCGTATATCGGATTTTGGTAGCTGTTATTGTGAGATACAAATTAATATCGATATTAAAAATAATAATCAAATGTATGTTCCTCTTTTAAATTAATGCGTTTACTCATAAACTCCACTCCGTTGAATGTGCGAATAAATTAAAATTAATAGATAAATAAACATTATTGTTATAAATTGCAGAAAATACACATATAGTAAAAAAATCAAATGTTGCCACACATAACAGTTCCATCAACACGTCTCTTTATAAGTACTTATTTATTTGCTATACTTAAATTATCTCGTATACCTAAATGATTACTCAATACATCTCTTTATACTACATTAATTATCATACTGCGATTAAATTATCTGGTATACAATCATAATTGATTTGTCTGTACAGTTTTATTATTGTTATAAATTGCAGAAAATACACATATAGTAAAAAAATCAAATGTTGCCACACATAACAGTTCCATCAACACGTCAGCGAGAGAAAAATCTGTAGAAGACGGGATGCGACTACATCCGTGACACTACATATATTGCATACCTAATTAACATAGCGAAGCTAGCCGTTAGTACCCACCTAATGAAATAAACATAAAAATTTGAGACTTTTCATAGTCTGCGACATTGTAAATAATTATAAATATTTTTAACTGCAAATAATTATTATCGAAAATCTCAAATAAAATAATGTTTCAAATAAACACCTACTCTTCTTTTGCCAATAATCTTCTAATAAATATAATATCAATGAGAAATAGGATTTAAACAGTAACTAATATCATGCAATGTGCAGTGTTTTCTAATATTGTGTCATGTGCGTGGAAAATGATATCTTATCAAGCGAAAACTAATTTAATTTAACATTCAATCTGGAGTGACTATCAGGTAAGTATGTTTCTGTATCTGTTTGTACATAATAAGATAAACCCTAGCAAGTAGTATATGTACAGCGCCCTTGAGGAGATTTTTCACAAAAACGACGCTATACAAGTCATCCAAGTATTATTATTTTTTTTATTATTTAAGTTTTTAATCCACCAGGACTGGGTGGATAGTGCAAACCCAGTCTGCCATACCACATGAAATATACACAATATAAATAGAGAAATTAATATAATAAAATAAAATAAAAAAAATAATAATAGTAATAAAAAATGAAAAAGGTTAAATAATAATATAAAAAACACATGAGAAGAAAATGTGAAAAAAAATAGAAATAAAAAAAAAATCTTATGAAAAGATAATTACATCAAAATAAAAGAAATAAAACGAAAAACTTAATAAATAATAGTAACACAGAATAATTAAACTTAATAAATAATAGTAACAGTCGAATCATCTGCATCCATCGCTCATTGAGTGGAGAGCTGAGCCACGCGGATGCAGCCATGACAATGGCTTTGGTTGACTTCCGTGTCCTGTGCCAGAAGCTGGCTAGTCGATGGCGAAGTAAGGAGGGGGATGAGTGAACCCTCCCTTGAGTGAACATCGTAGAGGCACTGCAGAACCTTGGAAGTTGCAGAAGTTGCCTGTATGCGTTGTTGTAGCACACCTCAGCTTTTCCCATTGCGCTGCTGAGTATTGCGACCACAGATCAGATGTGTATTGGGCAGTGCAGTAAGTCTTAAAAAGCAGTTTCCTGACATCCTCGCTACAGCGGTAGAACCGCCTTGAAAGCATCCTGGCGCGTATATTGATGGCTCTTCTTTGTTGTTCCATATCTTCCATATCATTCTTGTCTTCTGTAAGGATATGCCCCAGGTATCGGACCTGCGAGGCCACAAGCAGTGTATTTCCTTCTAGCCAGATTAGAGGGATATTTAGTGGCTCCTTCTTGTGCTTAAATACAACTATAAGTTTTTTTTTTTAATCATTGAAGATAATATTAACACATCCCAAATGAACCACGAAACCGAAAAAACAACAGAAATTAAAAAGATTTCAGTCGCATCTGGGACTCGAACTCAGGACCTCTACCTATCCGGGGTAACCGCTTAACCAACTAAGCTAATGAGACCAGTTCAATTTACGCCATTTACACCGATATGATACACACCTTCATGTTCAAGATTTGTTAATATTATCCACCATTTTTATAAATCCCATATTATTGGCTGCTATCCTTATGATGATTGCAAAGTTTAGCTTAGTTGGTTAAGCAGCTACCACGGATAGGTAGAGGTTCTGGGTTCGAGTCCCAGATGCGACTGAAATCTTTTTAATTTCTGTTGTTTTTTCGGTTTCGTGGTTCATTTGGGATTTGTTAATATTATCTTTTTCAATGATTAAAATATTACAATGAGGTTTACAAACTTCAATAAGTTATAAAAAATAAATTGAATACAACTATAAGTGATTGTTTGGAGTTGTACAGCAAGTTATGTGAGTTTGCGTACTCTTCACATATTCGCACAAGTCGTCTCATCGCATTAATCGATGGTGCAAGCAGCACCATGTCATCCGCATAGTTGATGTTATTACTCCTCTCTACGCAGGTATGGCAACCAATCCGTGAGTCGTTAAGCTCTTGGTCATTAATGTATATACGAGTTTTAAATAGAATGGGAGACACACTACACCCTTGCCTGACTCCGCTTTTAAGGAATAGGGGTTTAGAAGAAGCTCCTGCCCATTGGATGAGATTTTTCTGTTGCCCATACCAAGTAGCCAGCATATTGACTGCTGCTGGTGGGACACCGCGTTTTATGAGTTTTCCCCATAATAAGTGGTGCGACACACGATCGAAAGCCTTGCTAAGATCTAGAAAACAGCCATAAACGGTTGTTTTTCTTTTTTTTGTAGTAGGCTATTGTTTGTTTGACTTCATAAATGGCCATATCAGTTGATGAAGCGCTCTTGAAGCCGAATTGGTTATCCAGGGATCCAGGGTAGAAAGTTTGTTTTTTATAAGCGTGAGTAGGATTTTTTCAAATGGTCTTGAAAACATTGTCGTCAAGGAGGAGATCGGTCGGTAATTTCCCAATATCGATGCATCCAGTTGATTGGACTTCAAGATTGGTATGATGACAGTTTGACTCATATCCATCGGCATATGTGTGTGTCTTGGGAGGCTCGAGTATAAGGCGATTACAATTATTATCATTATTGACAAAATTAACTACGTTTGTACCCAACCCCCAAGATCCCTAACAGGTCCTTTCCCACCATTTTTTTTATGAAAGTCAAATAACCCGTTACAAATAATCTGACAATATTTGAAAATCTCCTACCATCATATCACAGTAAGCGGAAGATGTTGCTTGTGTCGTAATGGAGGAATTAGCCAGCCGAGGAATTGAACGGCTGGGCTGGGTGAGACCCAAACGTGATGCCAACTCAGCCACTGACCGGTCGACCATTCATTTTATAATGTTTTTTATTTTTTCTACAGAAAATTATTTCCACCTAACAATAATTTCAGCCAGTTTACTAGAATTCACAACCTCAAAACTCCAAACCATTATAACCCGGAGCAAGGACGGGTACACGTCTGTTAGTTTTACCACATTTGACAAAGTACCTGCTCTCTCCTTTATACCAATATCAGATATATAGCTGCCAAATTTCCAGGTGACCATAATTTACAGTGCAGTTGCCTATAATGCAAATACAGCTGAACATATGAAATACCTTGGCATGCATATATGATGATCTCCTCAAATGGAAACTTCATTTCACAAACCTAACAACAAAACTGAGGAAACTCATTTATTCCTTGAAAAAAAACAAATGAGGCAAGTTTACTGTGCACTTGTACAATCATCTCTAGAATACGGCATTATCAGCTGGGGCGGTGCCACTAGAACTAGGTCGTAAAGTATAACCATCACAGTACGTGGAAAATGTTGCTTGTATCTTAATGGAGGACTTAGCCAACTGAGGAATTAAACTCACGACGCCTGGGTGGAAACCGGACGTGATGTCAACTCAGTCATCGACCGGTCATTTCATATGAAACTGACAAGTTCTTCAGAATAGAAACGTGTTAGGGGGCAGCTGGCGAAATTGGCATGTTATAATACAGGAGATTGGGTTATCTTAGAGTTTCTATCCATCGTCAAGCATATCGGGACATAATAATCTTGTACGTTTTATCTTTTCTTCATACAGTGAAACACTCTCAAAAAGTGTTTCAAGGTATGGGAAAAAAAACTTCATATATGGGAAAAACTTCTAATATGAGTTCGATATTAGATTTTGGTAATTCTTACGTGTGAAACCAATTTATCAATGTTGATGTCCCTGGGAAGACTTACTAGGTAGAATATGTGGAATAAATATGTATGTGAACCAAATTATTGGATATTTGTTTTTGCTTTTACAATGTTTTGGTGAATAGTTAAGTGCTTTTGTAAAAAAATGTTTATTTTTGTAGAAATTTGCTCTTTCATTTGTATGCATGCCATATGCAAAGTGGATTTGAAATAACATGTCTTATCTTATCTTTACATTCTTAGTATTAAGTACATACGTTGCCCCATAAAATAGCCAGGGGCGTCCTCAACATCGGTGAAGAGATCACTTGGTGCGTGCGGGGGGCAGCGGAGGGCGCTGCATGCTCAGGTCCTCGCGCCGGTGGCTCTGGTAGGACACCACCTCTTTTCAATCCACGATCTGGCCATCAGTGTCGCGAATTGGCTGGAAATGTTACACAAGATATTTAAATAAGTTCATTGTGAACATACATAATAGAAACAAGGGAGATGGGCCGTGAAGCATTATTAGGATGAAACAGCACGCAAATAAGTGCCGTAAACATCCTCCACCATACTACTGCAAATCATATCTATGCACAGTGGCATGGCGTCCCACCTTTGTCTCTACCTACACACCAAACACATACCTAACTTTCCTGCCTGCATAACCCTACGGAAAAACGGCATGATGGTTCATTTAATTAGTTATAAACATAACCTACCTGAAGTCCGGGGCGCACGGGAACACTCTGACAGTGAAACAGGCTCGAAATGTCAACATCCCGGGGCCACACCTTGTGCGATCCTTCCCAGTTATGAATTTATTTATTTACTTTTTTTTGGGAAAATTAACAGCAAATCCATAATTTTCATATATATAACAATATAAATAATAATTTATGCCAATTATAAATTTTCCTCTGCTGATGATAAATACTATGAGTAAAGTGTGACAATGTACAGTTTTTCATCAATTAGCTTAAACAATATCAGTCGGGAGAGGGGAGGGTGGATGGGAACATAGGAGTGGGATAAAGGTAAAAAGATGGTTTAAGTTAACTAGTTTGAGAATGGTCGCATTATGGATTTTAATTTAATATCACGTGTAGTTGAGTTAAAAATGTCAATATGGTAATAATTTAAGTTAAACGAGTGTGTAGATCTATAGATAAACGAGTTTTGTTTGGAATTGGTTTTACAATGAGGGATATAAAAAGTAAGTGGCTGTCTGCTGTTACGATTTGGGATATGAAATAGTAGGCGTTTGAGAAGATCAGGGCTATCAACTAGGTTGCGTGCGATTTTAAATAACATTACGGAATCAGCTATATTTCTTCGGCAGGTCTGTAAATTAAAGAATTGTGCGGAGTCTTCATTGCTAACATGAGATCTAAAAAAGCGGAAGTTTAGGTACCTTAAAAATCTATTTTGGACGCTTTCAATTCTGTTTTTATGTAGTGCATAGCCTGGGTTCCATACCTGAGATGCATATTCCAAAATACTGCGAACATAAGAGAAGTAAAGTTTTTTGAAAGTGCTAATATCGTTGAACTGTTTACAGGCACGGATGACGAAACCAAGCATAGATGATGCTTTGGTTACTATACGTTCGATATGTTTATTAAAATTCAATTTATTATCCAGTATGACCCCAAGGTCCTTACTTTCTGATTTGATAGATATCGGTTGACAATTAATTGAATAATCATGAGTAAATACGTTTTTATTTCTAGTAAAGCGCACGACGAAGCATTTAGAGATATTAATTTCCAAAAAGTGGGCATTACAATAGACATTCAAACGATGCAGGTCATACTGCAGCTTCTGACAATCCTCGTTTGAATTTATAGATGAAAAGATTTTCATGTCATCTGCATATAGGATGGTTTGTGAGTTTAAAAAACAATTACCAACATCATTGATATAAATATTAAATAATAAGGGACCCAATAAGCTGCCTTGAGGGACTCCAGATGTAACAGTAACACTGTCGGATTTATATCCAGCCACCACTACTATTTGACTACGGTTCGAGATATAAGAAGAGAGCCAACGATAAAGATCGCCGTGAATACCTATTTTTAAAAGTTTGTTTAATAAGGTGGTGTGATCAACCTTGTCGAAAGCTTTGCTGTAGTCGGTATAGATAGTATCCACTTGTATTCTGTTATCCAGGTTATCCTGGAGATACTCTGTGAAGGTTAAGAGATTTGAGGTTGTAGATTTACCACTAATAAAACCATGTTGATTCGTATTCAAGCTAGGCTTAAGAGCAGCATAAATTTGATCTTAAATTATTTTTTCAAAAATTTTGTTAAATATGCAAAGTTTAGAGATTGGCCTGTAATTTTTTATATCAGTTTTTTTACCATTCTTGAAGATGGGAGATACATATGCGGATTTCCAAGAGGAACAGTGCATTCGGTTAGGGAACGGTTAAAAATTAACAATAAAAATAAGACTAAATTGTGCCCACATCTTTTTATGAGAATTGGGGGTATTTCATCAGGCCCAGCGCCTTTGTGGATGTCAATTTCTTTAAGGTACTTTAATACCATTTCCTGTGTCACCTCAATACTACTTATACTAGATATGTGATTCCCATTGCCAATAGGATCGGGGGGAGGTATATATTTGGTTGTACTGAAAACCGAACTGAAATATTCGGAAAATAAATTTGCAATATCTTTTCCGTTGTTGGCTTTCAGATCTCCTAAATGCATGCATTTTCGAACACCTTGGGATTTATTGGAAGATTTGACGTGGCTCCAGAAATTTTTTGGATTTAAGAAAATGTTATTTTCAATATTACTTAAGTAATGAGATTTATTTTCGCGACATAAGTCTTTATGCCGTTTACGAAGGAGAGAAAATGTGTCGTAGTCAGCTCGGTTTTTATATCTCTTGTATTTACTAAAATATTTAAAATTTTCCTTGGTTACCTTGATAATAGCGGCATTGTACCATGGAGGATATTTTGAATCCCCCGTAAATTTATGAGGAATATTAAGATTTATAAGGAATTTTAAGAATTTATAGAAATGTTCAAGAGCTAGTTCTATTTGGTAGTTAGATAAAATGGATGCCCAGTCAGCTTATTCTAGAGCGGAATTAATTGATTCATAGTCTCCACGGTTATAGAGAAAAACTTTTCTTTTTACGTTTGTCAGTGAAAGGGTTTCCTGAAATGGCACATTAATGGACATAGCTTTGTGATGTATATCTTCAGGAACCAGCGGGTTGTCATTAGGTTCGGCAGAGATTAATAAATTAGACAGGATCAGATCAAGAATGTGGCCGCTCGAATTTAGTTCTCCGTTGAATTGAGAGAGGTTCATAAAGTGCATACAGTCTACAAAGTGATTACTGAGATGAGTAGAATGATCACTTGCTACTTACATAGTATGAAGATGATGTAGATTGTATCCATGAAATTTCAGCAAGATTAAAATCACCTACGATAACAAATGAATCAGCGGGGTGATTTGATACCACGTATGATAACATATTAGGGAAATTTTCCATTAGGTGTTGATGTTGGGTCCCCCCTGGGATGTATATGCAACATATATGGACAAAGGGGTGACCATTGGTACGAATGGTCACCCAAATGTCTTCAGCACAAGAGTGCCATTCAGGCCGAGCTACGCTGGTCAGTTCCTGTTTAATAGCTAACCACTGCCAAGACGCTGACCTGTAGCAGCGTAATCGCGATCTCTACGATATACATAGTAGCGAGAGTCAAATAGTTCATAGTCTCTAATGCCTTCAGTTAACCACGATTCTGTAAGAGCGATTATGTCGAATTCATTTGAGAGGGTGTTTTGAAGAAACGTCGTCATTTTGGTACGAAGGCCTCTAACATTCTGGTAATATATAACTAAAGACATGGGCGACTAATTAAATAATTATTAGTGAGTAAGCGGTAAATTATATATAACAAGTAAATACAAATATTGAGGTTATGTAGCGTGACATGGTAAATACATTTAATAAAAGGACTTCTTCGTGTATCGTGGAGCATGTATATTGCTTTTTGTTTGACAAGCCCCCAAAGGGCACACAAACTCCAACTCCAACGGCTCGGAGGGCTTTGAAACAGAGAATGGACGGTTACCTTGAGAGGGTCTCCTCTTGGGGTAAGAATAACCTCGTCGAA